>JAAOAN010000194.1:0-100414 GCA_013396205.1 Fusarium mundagurra
ATTTTTTTTATGATCACATAAAGTTGCCGTTTTCATCTTCACACAGCAAGCCTCCATTTCTAACCCAATCTTACCCCTCCGTTACATTCCATCCTCATCTAGCTTACACCATCTCGCCAAACTCCACCCCCTAACATCGCAGAGTCGTGGTTCGCCCGTCTTAAACCCTCTCCCTGATTCACCACCACGCACTTATAAATATATATGCCTCATCTTCCCCCAATCACTCCCATTCCAACCCCCGCCTCGATCTTCTCCCCGGCCCCGATCATGACACCGGCGATCCAAGTACCCACTCCCTCCGGCCTACGGAATGGCCCCGATATTCCCGGCACCGGCAAGTTCAAGGTCCCCAAGCTACGTCTTGAGTGTCGCGATCTCTCTCACCCTGGGGCTGCGGTCTTTCTTAGCTCTGTCAACGCTGCCGAGTGCCTCGCCAAGGCGGCCCAGCATGTACTGGCGCTCCTGTATGAATCGCCCACGTGTCCTACCACAACAATCCCGACAACACGATCTGTGACGGTGATCCTGCGTAGCATGTCAGGTGTAGCTTATACCACTGGCTCTGACCTCGACAGCGATCATAAGGAGATTCACTTCTCAGTCGAGTACATTGCCAACATCCACCCCATATCTCGTCGTACAGATGAAATCAACGGTGTGCTCACTCATGAGCTCGTTCACTGCCTTCAATACAACGGCCATGGAACTTGCCCAGGCGGCCTGATCGAAGGCATCGCAGACTGGGTGCGGCTTCACTGCCTTCTCAGCCCCCCTCACTGGAAACGCGACGGTAATGGAAAATGGGACGCTGGCTATCAGCAAACGGCCTATTTCCTGGACTACTTGGAGGAGCGGTTTGGAAAGGGAACCATTCGCCGCCTGAATGAGAAGTTACGGATTCAGAAATATGAAGAGAAGCCGTTCTGGACCGAACTGGTTGGGCGGCCAGTTGAGCAACTTTGGGGCGATTACAAAGAGAAGCTTGAGTCGTAGTATATATACAGATACACATTCAATGTAGGCGCCGACAATGATTTACGGATGCATATAAGGCGTTCACATACAATAGCAAGCAGAGTCAGATAAGTCGATAGATTTTGTTAAAGAAACGAGATTAGCCAGGCGCTAAGGATATAAGTTTGCTAATGCAACCTGAACTCCAACTCCAGACAAAAAGAAAAAACCCAAGAATTCAGACCCTAAGCGTCTGTATACGTCTGTTATATAGCTCTCAAAACAAAATCCTACTCCTACACTGGCTTTCCTACCTATATTCTGACTTGATGATTTTAAAACACCCACATGACAGAGCTTATTGGTGGACAGGAATGTGGGCGTCGCTCTCACTGATGACGCTGCCGACCTCAGACCAGCTAGCGGGTGTAGCCATGCCAGAGCTCTCACTCATGACATCGAAGTAGCGGCCAGTCTCACCCTCGCGAGATGATTGCGCATCGTTGGCGATATCCTCTCCGGAACCGACAAGAGACACAGAGTCGGTGGGTGTCACCATGCCATCGTCGCTGATGATTTCAGGCTCAGAGATGGGAGCGCTGGGGGTAACGGGAAGAGGAGAGTAAAACTCGGGGCTAGTGTTTTGCGCCCAGGCCTGAATGGAGGAATAAGCATCGTCGCGGTCCTCTTGCCCGGCGGTCATGTACTCGTCGACACCGATTTCACGCTCGAGGGTGGCGGAAGAAGCTGTCTCAGAAAGGGCGGGGGCGGGGTCAGTGTCAATAAGAGCAGCGGGCTTCTCATCTCGGTCCTGGGTAGTGGCGCTGTAGATGTCGGAAATTTCGTCTTGAGCGGGAGAAAGGTGGCGGCTTTGCTCAATATCGTCGTTCAGTTCATCTTGATCAATGTTGTGTTCGTCGGCAAAAGGGTTGGTGTAGAGAGAAGAGAAGCCGCGAGAGCCATCGCCACGACGTCGTAGACCATCATCCATTGCGCGGGTATCAGTTCCAGTGTTAAAGACATAGGCACCTCGTTCAGCACCCTCATCCTGATGAAGGAAGTCGTCAAATGAAGAGCCTCGTCGTGATGAATCCGGATTCTTCTCGTCGATTTCCTTGTCCTTTTGTTCCTTCTCTTGCTTCTCCAGCATGACCGAGTTCCAATAAAGCAGCTCCTCACGTTGTCGTCGGCGAGTTTCCTCGTCAGCGTCAACACCAGCTTCGGCCCCAGCACCACGACGGGACTCGAAGAAGCCATCGGCATCCTCAGGTCTATTAAACCTGGGCTCACGGTGGGGAGGTTGGATGCCCTCGCCCATGGAGTGGAGGGCGAAAGCTATCCGCCTTCGAACATCGTCGGCGTATCGTCGCACTTCTGGCGACTCGAAGATGGCAATAGTGGTGGCGATAGCGACCGAAACAGCGACTACGGCACCTGATGCCAGGACAATATGGTTAGGCATTGTTTCTCAAAGTCTGCAGAGAGACTGCAGATGGAGGAGGGAGAAGAGAAAAGAGAGGTGTGAATGGATGTGATGTGATACGGATGCCAAGTGGAGTGGAGTGAGAGCTGTCAAGCGAGCAAACAGAAAGAAGACAACAAATATCTCTCCCTTTTTTCACGAGACAAAAAACACAAATTCAAAAGACAGAGCTTTCCAGAAACTCGAATAATAAAGTAAACAGCAGAAACAACGAATAAATTGGAGGGAGTTGGAGGCAAATCAAGGGGAAGTTTGAGCTTGCGTAGGCCTCGTGCTGCTTCTGGCATCTGTATTCGCCACAGGCAGCCTCGGGACTCGACCTAGAACTGGCTGTGGCTCAGGCGACACTCTTTTTGGCCTCAGCTCAGGCAGACACAGGCGAGACGTGCACCATGATTCGCAAGCTTGAACGCGGGGTAATCAACATCCATGGGCTTGGCCTGAATGAGCAGTAAAAGATGATGAATACAAAGAAGATAATCAAAAAGACACAGTAGCGAAATTGGTGGACAAATAAATCATAGGAGATAAATGATGGAGTGTGGCGCTGTGAATTGATTGATTGATTTACATACCTGTAGCCACCAGGGGATGAGGCATCCTCTCTTAAAAAAGCGACAGAAATAGTCGAGCACGTCGTACGTAGGTCGATCACAGATCCAATAGCGACACAAACAACAAGTGAGAGTGACAGTGGAATACAAAGAGAGGAGCTTGGTGTAGGCTCAGAAGAACAAGTAGAAGGGGTAAAAGAGAAATTGACGTAAGAGGTGGGATAAGGAGCATTTAAACAAACCTATTAAGTTCAGTCAGTATCAATCAATTGTGACAGCGACAGCGACTACGACTACGACTCAGATTCGGAGTTACTCGCACATTCTGTCTGTCCAGCTGAGAGTTACTTGGGCTGTCAAAGTCTAATAATCATGAGCACAGCCCACTTCTAACACTTCTAACACCAAAGTATATGACAATACAATTGTTTCAAATAACAATACTTTCATCTGATTGATTTCATCTCTATATATCATCAACTCTTCTCTATCTTGTCGCATCAGAATCAAACATCAATTCTCAATTGACGCTTGCGGATGGCGCGTGACGTGATGCGATGTGATGTGTGATATGCATTACAGCGCCGGCTAACAAGCACAGGCGACCTACCATCACGCGCTTGGGGGAAGAACAGAAGACTAGACATTTCGAGAAATCTTGCCTATTCTGTTCTACCGTCGACACACCAAAGTCAGTTCGCGATAAGCGTCAATGAGAACAAGCCCCTGAAACTCTGCTGCCTTCGAAACGTCATTGTATTCGTAGTTAGTGCTCGATGCAAAGTATTGGCAGTAAGACGAGCCTATTACGAGTACGTGAGATTATCCGTCTCTTATATGGGCTCGTGGTAATTTGCTTGCGCGGCACCGATTGTCGGCTTAGACTACGTATTGCCTGTGGTTCGAGTCAGCCTGGCTCCGTTAACAGAGCCGAGCATGGTTTCATCGGTTTCGGTCTGTTAGCCAGGTACGATATGACGACGCATAAAGTCGTACATGGCGTTCGACTTTGGCTTTCCCCCTCAATCCTTCATTGAGCCAAAATGTGCACGGCATTGTAATAGCTGAGGGAGAAATAGCTCTAACTATATAAGTGAGTGAGACGAGACAAGACCTTATGTCCGAAGCTACCGGCTTCAATACTTGCTTGACCTTTGTTTGAAGCTGACAGCCCGGCCGAGTCTTCCGATCCAATCTGACGGACGTCGCATCTCACAGGCTTCCGACCGACCTCAAATCGCCATTCAGCCGCCGGAACCCAAAGCCACCGACCTCCGACTTATCATCACTAGAGCCGCGTCTTGTCCGAAAGCCGCAGTGGATATAAGCACAACTCACTGATTCGGTGTTTTGTTCCTGACCCCAGCAGCAAAAGAAGATCGGTCGGTCCTGATACGGCGGAGTACTTAGGTGAAAAGGCGAGACACCGAGCGAGATACGGGGTCGGGTCCCCGTTTCTTTTTGCAGTGACCGAGTGCGAATTGGGAAAACTTGGCATTCGGGATCTTGCAGATGAACCTGACAATTCGAATGCCTGTTTGTCATTTGGTTGCTCTCACTGGGTGAAATGCCTGTTTGCCCAGAGGTGAGACTTGGTATGGAGATACACTTTGATGACCTTCATTCACATTCAGCAATGCATGTTAATAGTAGAGTAACAGTGAAAAAGATTGTTTGATTCATGGAGACGCCAAATGTCCCTGTATAACCGTCGCTAATAATGCCAGATGATTGTGGTATAATAAACTCCCCCCATTTTGATTGTTTGTTCTGGTCACCCTTGATCCTCTTTATGGTTTGAGGTATATCAAGGTGCCATTATCCCATACACACATTTTAGTGGGAAGACTTCTCAGTCTTGATAGACTCGTTTGAGGAGACAGAGTCGGTAGAGTTCTGGCGAGAAGCCTTGGTGCGCTCACTGAAAGGATGGTTAGCACTTTGCATGAGGCTGAAGTTGAAAGTAAGAGGGTATAACATACTAGTGGGCGCGGTCCTGGAGAACACATTGGTAACGGGCGTTGCCAGTCTTGAAGGTGAACTTGATGCCCTTGTTCTCACCGAAGTGGGAAGGGGTCTGAGGAGTGACGGAGTCAGACATTGTGATGATTGAGATGGTGTTTGTGTGTAAGTGAAGGGAATAGACAATGGAAGAGTGATAGTGAAGAGTAAAGGTAGGTTGGTTCAGAGAAAGAGGCCGAGGTGGCCTAATATACCTTTCGCGATTGAAGATACGTATCTCGTCATCGTTATTGTTCTCCACGATGTGCCTTGATGCTGATGCTCCACGAAACTAAACAGAGTGAGCCATTTTCTTTCTTACAGTACAAGTAATGACCAGGACCAGGACCAAACAACAACACCCTCAGCTTTGCCCCACGATGTGAAGCCAACTAGAGGGTCGAGGGTGCACACACCAACTTTCTGACGATAACTACTAACTAGTACACCCCCGTTTCCGTCTTCTCCGTGCATGCTCCAGAGAATGGGGGTCCTCCAAGTCCGTGTAACGGTACATAACAGTTGATGGTTCTAAAGTTATTGCCACTTCCATGTCTTGCACCGAGACCGGCTCTTTTTGTTACTGTACTCATCTCTAGTCACGTAATCTAATCCTACGACTATTCCCGTTCTCAAATCCCATAAAAGAACCACAATTCAGTACAATACGCGGTCCGGCTAAGACGGGAAAACGAGAGAGACGTCCTTCTAGAAAACCCAACTGCAGATTTCTAGGGTTTCCTATCCTGTCCATCGAACCAATCAACGACACCGATTTCTCGCCTCACCCCAAGATTTCAGAAAAAAAGCCGCGGGATGACCTTGTCGATCGGAGCTCGCTCCAATGGGATAATTTACTCGCGCTTCAATTGGGCGCTTTCTTTGCAGCAACGGATATCCTCGCACTCCGTGCTAACCGGGCCTCCCCCTGATTTACTTTCATGTACCTACTGCACTGTCGACGACTTGTCCCCGAATAGGTAGTTGGCTATCATGAGAATTTTCTAGCCTCTTTTTTCTTATTTTTATGCTTTTTGTACGCGGAAAGATAAGGTTTTTGCGGCGCTATGTCAGATCGATTTGTCTAAACTCGAGGCTATTCCTGATATCGGCTTTACCGCTGGTAGGACTTGTTGAAGGTTGAACAAGAGGCTCTGCCAAGATAATCTGTCTCATATCTTTTGCAACAAACCAAAGATAATGAATGGCATTACGAAAAAGACGGTGTTTGCTAATCAGTTAGCATGTATGTACTGTTACGTGTACTGTACACGATAGTTGTCACTTGACTGGAAGATCAAATATTCAAGGCTGTAGGTAATGGATCCTGTACCCCAGTCTCTGGACGCCTCGTTACCGGTACGCGGTCACGACTTACATCATTCCCAAGTTTCATGATGCTTTGTTGTAACGTTGAGAGCAGTTCCCAACAACGCCCAGTCCAAGTCGTGGAGGGCAGCGCTAGTTCTTTCAAATCCCCCGCACTCAACTCCACGATGCCCTCGAGGCTGATTGGGGTGCAAAGAGGCCCACAGTCTAGTTTGTCCTCACCGCATGTCACTAACAGACACGGCAGAAGCTTGCTTGATGGAGCGTTGGCAGGTTTCATGGGTGAATTGGCGGTTGGTTTTAACTATGTGCGTTTGAGAGTAACCGCCTCTGCCGCTTCAGATTGTGCATCGCGGGGTGAAACGTAATAGTTTAAGTTGTATATGAATTCTAGAACCATGGATTGGGTCACGACGGTGGAAGAAAATGATGCCAAGTATCGCTATGTCTGTATGTTGACTTGGTAGAGCTGGTATTATCGACGCAATTACCAGAAACCCGGCTGGCAAAGGGTCACGCATCCTGTACACATGCATGAGATATTGTTGTCGCCCGCATATCTTCTTCTTCCTGCATTATTTCCTCTTCTCTCGTCGTTGATTCCTCGTGGCTGGTTCTAGACTTTTGCAAATTGCTTCTTCGACTACCACATTCAGCTCTTGATATGCCACACCGTAGCAATTGATCCATTGATGTGAATATCAGTTGTCATTTCTTTTCAACCGGGCTGACTGTAGCCAGTGAGACTCGCGATAATGGCCTGATGCTCTCAAAAGTCGACCTGGAATATGCAGAACGACAAACTTCATGCACCAGCTCATTGGCCATGTCTTTTCTGACATGCGACACGCGAAACAGTGGCGCTTGCTTCCAGGTTGCTGCATCAGGACCGATTTTGATACCGAGCACAGAGTCGAAAAGACTAGGCAAAGCACGCGATCATCTGCTGTCCATTATGTCCATGAGTTGTTGCTCTTCATCAACCTCGGCAGTCTCATTCCCGCCTCCCACGCCCCTCCTCTGCAACTCGACATCTATCAACTTTCGTGTAGGCATGCCCACGCTTAGATCCGGCATATCTTCCTTGATCTTGCGAAGGTAGTTTTCCACGCTTCGCATGCCGACAACAAGGAATCCTAGCTCTTCTCTGTCGACATCGAAAACCTCCCACCATTCACACTCTGGCATCTTCGCACCAACATCGCGAGCCGCGTTGTATATAGCAGCTGTAGCTAGCGCATGGGGCTGGTGAGTAAGATACAGCATCTGAGGTGAGAGAAGAGCTGTATTCAGGTATTGAATGGTGCGTAGAGAAATGATAGATTTAGGCTGCGCAAGAAAATCGAGGGTCTGAAGGTAAGTAACGGCGAGTGGGTGAGGTAGCGAGACGTGTGTGTCGAAAGAGAGGGTGTAAAGAATGCGAGCTTCAATGGCAAGGATGCGAGTCTGAAAGGCATGGTAATCTGCTTCAGGTACATAGTACGACCTGGGGTCATTCTTTGGACTTTCCGGGATCCGCAAGAATAATGAACTCTCTGATAAGAGGTAGGCATAAACATTTGATATGTCGCGCGCTGACCGGGGTTGAGGTCCCATCTTCGCGACTAGATAGAGAGCAGCAGCAGATGTGTCCTAGAAGCACGAGTCAGGCAAAGCTGAGAGATTTATTCATTCGGGGTTTGGTCTTACACTGAATTCATTGGCCATTGGAGAGTCGACAAGCCAATACCGCGCCAGAATGACGTTTGCTTGCGCAGTGACAGACTGAGGAAGCTCTAGGAGCTGACCAGCAGCTTGTGTGAGGCATTGCGAAGTGATAAAGATTGTATCTTGGAGATCTTTGGGCAGAGATGAGAATGAAGACTTGTGGTAGATTTGAGATGTCGTTGCCAGGGGGTTTAAAAGATGCGCCATGTTGGGTATATCAGATATCACAAAGCAAAACGAGATGGTTTTGATGATGGAAGGGTTTAAGTTTAGCAAGGCTGAGAAGCTCTAACTTGCATGTGGAGAACTCGCCTGGACAAATCAGCAGGCCTCTTACGCTGTGGAACAGCCAAAGACCCCTGCATTTACAGCAGTCATGATAACGTCCATAATTTATACTTTGCAGTTTATGTAAGAGGGCTCTGCTAGTAATTAAGATTAGGCTTCAACGGCTGTATCCAAAGCTACTGTTCTCTCTTAGAATACAGAGTCAGTCCATGGTGTATATAAGAGCCGAACATGAGTGGCCTCAAGCCATCATGACTACTATTCTGAGTCTCATGAAGAAGCTTTGGAATAGGGAACTACGAGATATCCAAGTTTTAGATGACGGGTTCTTATACGATTATGTCCAAATTATACTAAAATTTGTCTTTATGTGTGGCATAAGTTACACCTATTGTGTCGCGTGCGGCTCATCTTGAAGAATAATATCAACCAGTAAAGCACAGGATTGTCTGCTATGTAATATCAGTTGCTATATGATAGAACTATATACAAATGGCTAGGACTATTCAGCAATTATTTATTCAGAATATTCCTCATATAAAGCAATCTTGATCATGTCATGATGCCTCATGTTGATTGGGTCGGGTGATTTGCTCAGGCACAGGCACCTCACGCGGGGAACCTGCATTTTGACAGGCTGCGGTACGTACCGAGCTGAGCTGGGCTTGAGCCGCTGTGGAGCTTCAACAGGTCCCAAGTCAACAACACATCACCACCACCTCAAGACATCAGACGACGATATCGGAGTTTACTTATAGTACAAGACACAACAAACTCACCGCTCTCTTCACTATAAACTGCTACAACAGTCTGGGCGCTTTCGCAATGACCGCCTCAATCCCTCCATCACCCGGCGAAGAAACACCAGCCTTCGACCTCAACCTCCAACACGGCCACAAAGATCTCGTCCAAGCCGTCGCATTCAACACCTACGGCGATCGCTGCGCAACTGGCTCAGTAGATGGCAAGATCCGCGTCTTTAACCGTCACAAGGATGGCACATGGCGCCTTTGCGATACATGGACTGCACATGGCGGCGAGATTATAGAGGTAACGCAGCCCCCTTTTACTACCTACCTAATAAACCCCCTTGTCTCGTAGTATTCTTGCCTCCTGTGTCATCCTGTCGCACACGCGCGCTGACTTTATTCCCTCACTTTTGCAGATTCAATGGCTCCCCGCGACTGTCTATCCTAATTTGATCGCCTCCCTCGGTATTGAAGGGTGGTTCCGCTTATGGGCCGAGGATCCCTCTGCTGCTCCTGGGCGACGATTTTGTACTGGACGAGCTGGCAATGGAAAGCCGGCGTTTGATACACGATCGAACAAAGCCCCCTACCGATCATTCTCAATGAAGCATAATGAGGAGACGAGGCATACATATCTTGCGCTCCTGGCAACGGACGGACGTTTAACAGTTTACGAAAACGATCAGCCCGAGAACCTCTCAGAATATGCATCTATCGACGAATTCAGTGTCGCTCCAAAACCAAATCGAGGAGAAGAACTCGCCTTTCGTGTGCGCTTCGACCCCAACCCAGAACCATGTTATACAGCTCTGCGCGCAGGCGTACCCTCGGATTCCTTAGGTCTCGTGGTGGCTGCAATGGACACCGTCAAAGTATATCGATCGCGGGATATTGTTGCGACTTCTATAGGCGTCCAACAGACCCAGAAAGAATTCTACCTCGCTGTTGAGTTAATGGGTCATCGGGGTCTGGTCCGGGATGTCGCATGGGCTGCGGGCAATATTAGAGGTTATGATGTTATCGCGACAGCATGTCAGGATGGTTATGCGCGCGTTTTCAGAATCGAGACACCATATTCCGAAGATGATGGCAAGTCGTGGTCTGCAGCCGATCTCCTTCGGTCAGCACCACACATGTCAACGAGAGACTCGACACCACAAGCAAGAACAAACGGAACTGCGACACCGACGGAGAAACAAGCTGCCACGCCTCAGCTGCAACCATCCCACAGTTACCATCAACATCAGCACCATACCTCTGGACTCAGCGCCAGTCTTGCAAAGTCAGGCTCTCACAATGATCGGCAATGGTCGGGGCAGCCGGGCCAGGTCAAGCACAATTTCCAAGAGATATCCAAGCTGGACAACCATCGTACCCCTGTGTGGCGTGTAGGCTTCGATGACGATGGTCACATATTGGGCAGCACAGGTGACGACGGGCGCCTGTTGTGTTATCGTCAGACCCCGAATGGGGCATGGGCCAAGAGCTCTGAATTGGCAGTACAGAAAGCACGAATGGCTACTCCATGAAGTCATCGCATCTGAGAGCTGCTAGACTCAGCTCGCAGTGTCAAGACAGACAACGTTACAGACATTCAGCCGATGTGCTTTGCCGAGGCAGCCTGCTTGCTTTCCATCTTTTGGATCATGCCCCCTGTCTGCGCTACATGCCGTTCCACCAAAGTCGAGTCCAGAGAATTAAGAATCTTGTCAAACGCAGCATTGCGTGGCTACAAAGGGCAGAAGACGCCGGCCGCACGCCAGCATCGGGCAGGATATCTGGAAAGATGTGCGCTGAGGTCACTCGAACGAAGTCAGAGAACACCAGGTCCCTGGCTAGTCTTGTGGACAGTCCGCATCAAACATACATGTCACGAGATATCACACAGCAGAACAACCTAAAGGACGATACTCTGTGAAACATTAGCAAACTTATTTGAAATCCGATAGATACTAAGCCACTGGCCTACATCGAGCCACGAAATAGGCTTTAAAAATTTCAAAGGAATCACCACCATGGTGTACAGGGACTTAGCAACGGTTCTGATACTTGTGTTCTATACCCAGTCAGCACTCATCACGACGCAGCTTAGGACTACATATATCATATTACATAGTACGTAGCCAAGATAGAATTCACACAATGGATTTGAGATTTGATATTATTCAAAAAATTGTATTTCCGAGCAGTCATACTATCTGATGAAGAACCAAGTGGTGGTTGTGCAACTCGCTGATTTCATGTTTAACCATTCTCTTTTGGTATTGTTCAAAGCCGTCAAAAGCTAAGTAGTCTCAAACACAAAGAAACCCCCCAACGCCATTCATGAGTCGAATTTATGATTTCGCGTTAAAAACGTGCTGTGCTTTTGTCTCTTCCTCCAGGGATGGGCGTGGCGCCCGCCTACAGTCCATGTTTTGACATGTGATCTGTGGCTGACTGTATCCCCACACCCTTTCAACGACATGTCTCTACTGACATGACGATTTTCGTATCCTTCCACATCGCACATTGATCAATTATCCCTCCTCCTCTTCTCGTCGTTAAAAAGATTGTACCGCTTAAGCAGCATCGGCGCTGGCAGCGGGCTGGACAATCTTGGTGACCTGAGAGCCAGCACGGATGATGCGCTGGCCGGCAGAGTCGTTCATGTAGGTGATATCCTTGTTCTCGAACTGAGCACGCTTCCAGATCTCAACCTCGCAACCACCGCGGAGGACACCAACACGCATGGTAGACAGAAGGTTGTGGGCAGCGTTGGAGTGGAGGTAGACACCACCGTTGAAGATAGCGGTAGCGTCCTTTCCGATGGCAGAGTTGATGAGGGCCTTGCCACCGGGGTGGTCCTTGATGAAGTCGGTAACGTCGTGGATGACACCGGCAATGGCAACGAGACCCTTTCCAGCCTTGGCCTGGGCAACGAAGTCGTCCCAGTCAACAACGGGGAGCTGCTCAAGAGGAATACCCCAGTCGAGGGTGGCACGCTTCTGGTCAAGCTTCTTCTGGAGCTGCTGGACACGGCCCTTCTCAATCTCGTTGGCACGGAACTCCTTCAACTCATAAGCAAGACCAAGCTGCTTCCAGCACCAGATGCTCCACTTGGTTGGGTCGTACTGCCACCACTCAATAGCGTTGCGGTAATCCGAAGGGAACTCGTGGTGGAAGTTGTGGTAACCCTCACCAAGGGTAACGAGAGCAGTGATGACGTGATCACGGGGCGAGTTGCGGTCGTCGAAAGGCTGGTCACCGAGCCAGTGGGCAAGAGAGTTGACACAGAAGGTGGCCTGCTGGACGAAGCAAACACGGAGGATACCAGCGTAGACGAGACCACCCCACCAGTCACCCCAGCCCAGACCAGCGACGAGAGCAGGGAAAGCGAGAGCCATGAAGAGAACGCACTTGATGTAGTTCTTGTGCTGCCAGACAACAACGGCGTCCTCGTTGAGATCGGTGATATCGGTGCGGCCCTGTCGCTTAGGGTTCTGCTTGAGGATCATCCAGCCCATGTGGGAGTACATGAGACCCTTGCGGACGGAGTAGGGGTCCTTGTCGGTATCGGTATAACGGTGGTGAACACGGTGACCATATGACCACCATCGGATGGAACCCTGAACGGCGCCAGCACCGACAGCAGCGAGATAAATCTTGAGAGGGGTAGTGCCCTTGTAGGCAGAGTGAGACCAAAGTCGATGGTAACCTGGTATTGTAAGTAATTGATCGATGGTATCCGGGTTTTGGAAGCAGTGCTTCCTTGGGAGTTGACTTACCAGCAGTGATGCCGAGACCAGTGTGAACATAGTAGAAGACAGCCCAGAGAGCAGTCTTGAGCTGGAGAGGAACCCAGTAGGCGGAGATGAAACCGGCCAAGGGGACGAAGATAACCAACGTGGTGTTGAGCCAGTTGATGTGCTGAGGCCAATTGCTCCAGGTCATGGGAGTATCGGCAATATGGACCTTGTTGGTATCCTTCTTGGCACCGCCAGCGCGGAGAGGAACATAGTCCTTGGTGCCATCAGGGAATGGCTGGGCATTCTTGCCCGCAGCAGTAGCTGTCGCCATATCGATCGAGTTGTCGATTATAGGTTGGCGATGGCAAGTGTCTATCGTCGACTCGAAGATATAAGGAACCCAACACAGACAACCACAAAGTTGATGGTTACTCAGATAAGTGAAGGGAAGACTGAACCTTTTTAGGATGAAGAATATCCTAAACAAAGGGTGAAAGGTTTATAAGAAGGGAAAGGAACTGGAGGAGGTTGGTCGAGAAGTAATTCCGGTTGGGGCGGAGGGCTCTAAAAGGACTTTATACTATCAGAGACAGACCCGAGCCGGAGCTGGGCGCAGGAAAGAATCGATTGAATTGGATGAGGATGAGGAAGCGGTAGAGACTGGGGAGGGGGGTGTAAAGGATAGTGGGCTTGAGAGGCGTGAGACAAGTGGAGGGTTGCAAGTGGAGGGTCCTAGTGTCAGGCCTTGTCCGGGCTGTTCTGCCTCCTTCTCAGCGGCGACAGAGACACCGAACAGCGCTTCCTTCAGTGAGGAGGCAAAGAAAAATACAGGGCCAGAGTGGGACCTCCGATTGACAATTAACCCTTGTTGTGGCGGCGAATTCAAGGTTGGGGAAGTAAAACGAAGCCGTTTTGGTCATTCAAGAGCTGGGGTTTGTGTGAATCGACTTCTCAAGCGAGGAGGCGGAGGCAAATGAAGACGATGGGCATATGCCGATACAGAATCAGATGATGAAGGATAACGACGAGGAGGCCAGGTAAGGCTCTTCCTTTCGACCAGAATTGCGTGTCAGTTTTGAGTTGGGGAAGCTCAAGACAAAGTTGGGGCAAGCTTGTATTCTGTTGACGTCTGACTGATAGATAGGCCTTTACAATCGTGTCTAAGTCGTCATGATGCTTCGAACCTCGGCGATCTGAGATATTCTTTGCTTGTGAAGACTGATGAGGATGAAGCAAATGGAATGCTGCTATCCGTTCCGACAGGCCTATGCTATCTGTGGTTGTATCGAAGTTGTGAGTGAGGTTGAATCAGGCGTATTATGTCACACACACCTACCGTCTCCCCATCAAAGGGGGAAAAATCCATTGGGGCGGGCGGACCAAGAAAAAGGCAACAGCAGCTCCCGTCGCTTCCCGGCAACCTAACCCTCTTGATCAATAGAGGCGCTTATACATCATGAATTCAGGGACTTCCAGTTGTCTGTACAGTGCAGTACTGAACCCTTCACTGACTGATACGGATAATTTATCAATTCGACCATTATCAGGAGTTTTGATATTGGGTTTAGCGAGTTGCAGGACTTGCTGAAGGTAGCTGAGCATGTTGACGTTTCAATTGGCTGAACCTGATACCGAATTGGTTGTGTCATTGTCTTCTAGAAGTCAAAACTGAACCTGTCACAAACCAACTAATAAAAGCTGCTGTAAGTGATTCACATCAACCTTTGACAAGCACTGTAATTCAGATGACCATGCCCTCCAGCAACTTACGATGTATATCTCATCTAACTCCCCGCTCTGCATCTCGAGTTACCGAGATCTTCCTTATGCCCTGTCACTTAGACGAAGGAATGATGCCAGTAATCAGCCCACGATAGGTATCGTTAGTAGGCGCTTTCATTGTGTTGAAATTGTGTCGGTCTTTCTCCGCAAATACAAAGATCAACTGGGCGACGTCTGCTCGGACAGATACTGGGTCTTGTAGCTGGGACGAAAGGTCGACGTCGACCTGATCGCTCCTTCCCTCAACCTTTTTTTGCTTCCCCAACAACTTTTTGGCGGCTCCAATCAAGTGTGGGGCTCGGCTGGGCGCCCGGGTACCGTTTGGGTACCCCTGCCAATGATGAAGTATCTCGACAGCCAACTTTGTGCTTGAGGGTACTTCTGTTTCAAGGGACGGCACATCTACATCTAGCCCTGCAAGAGGCAGCGCGCCAGTGCATGTCTTCCATGCAGGGGAGCTCACACGAAAAACCCGGAGCCGCCTGAGCTTCGATACTGTGAGCGAGACTGGATCTAAAGTCAAGCCTCAAGAAGGAAGAAAAAATCAGAGAGAAAAAAAATGCAGAGTCCACATCTCCACTGATTTGTTAAGAGGCGATGCTATTTGCCGAAGTCGATTGTGGGATCTCGCATGGCATGATTGGAAAAGCCCGGATCTATTGGAGGTCATCGATATCCAGGGGGCGTTTTGTTGGTAGATGGACTTTTAGACGTTGATGATGATGATGAGGTTGGACAGTATCACAAACGGAACGATACAGGCCAAGACAGGCAAAGGAAATTCTGTTGCATTGACAGCTGAAGTGGCGAATTGATCCCAATTGAGCTTTCGATATGTAAATCACTTCAATTCTGGTTGAGCACCGTTCGAAAACCGGGCATGCCGAGGCTCGTTCCCGTCTGCTTTGACGTAGGCGCGCACACACACACACTCACTCACTGGCACTCACACGCTTATCTCAAAGATCTAGCATCAGTCAGCCAGTGCCAGTCAATGCACAGTTCTCACCCGTACAGTGCATGCCTCCGGGTTGATACCCTCAAATCTTGATAGGGATCCTTGGCCAACCTCACCTCACATTTTGATATCATAACTACAACGTCCGCCAAATCCCGAGTTATCATACCATGTGCTCGAGCTATAGGCGTCTAATTGAGAATCGTCATATGATTTTCATTCCGAGATTCATCAGATTGTTATTATTGTCAATTGTTGAATCCCAATGCAAAGAATAGTAGCAAAATGATAGTCTTCAACATATCAGCCCTATCGCGAACTTCAGGCCAATACAACCTCTGTTCCCCCAGATCGAACGATACCTCGGCCCATTTGACTGTTTACTGACATGACTTGTCCATAGTTATGAGGGGTCTCGGTTTTCTAGACTCTCTCGGTTACTCTTTTACCGTGCTCCGAGCCCGAGTGGAAATGGAATGGGATTGTCGATTCCATTCAGAGTCAGTCCCGTTCTCCCGAGCTCCAGCTGCCCTGAAGTCTGAGCAGGGTTGGTACGTACCTTTTACACCCTGGTTCAGTCTCCCCAGTTTCCCCAACAGAAACACAAAGATCGGGATTCGCCAAGCTTAAGCGGTTCCACATTCGCCTCCAAATTCAAAAGTTGCAGTTCAATGTTGGCCTTGTTCGTCCGTCATCATCAATCAAAATTCAGGCAGAGAAAAATTCCAACTCTCGACCCCCACAGCCAGATAGATCACCTCACGTGATGTCAAACGTCAAATTTCCTGATGGATTCCAGAACAATTCTAAAGCTAAATGTATAGCCAATCATCGTAATGATATCCATCATAGCGCCCGATACATACCTATACCTGATTCTTCGTCCTAGGCCCCACGATATTATCATAAGCATTAGGAGTCTTGACGTCAATTTGACGAGAATTATCATCGTCCAGATGCATTTTTCACTGTCGTGTAACGAACTGATAGACTCAATTACCTAGTAGTGTAATGTCCCTTGTTGCTACAGTCTCGACATCTTGGCATTAATGGCAGCATTCAGAGAACTATTCGTTCAGTTTCCGCTTGTTGAAGTTGGCCTCTGTGGCAGGATGGTTTAGACAAATGGCATGGTATTTCTCGCGCCAGGTTTAATGGACAGATTCGAGATGAGAGATCACTCTCGTATCATCAGGGCGTTTAGCAATATTCAGGAACACTTCCATGATAGGTGATCCCGGTTCATGGCCATTGACCTTGATTGCAGCGTCCATCTATCACTACCCGTTGAAAGGGGCTTTGTCCATTGCACGATACTTGGGCTAATCAGTCAAGGTCCCGTAGTTCTGGACGGTGTTCATCTGGGACATGACATGGCGATCTATGTTTCTCATTCACCGATTGTAATTTGATAACTTATCAAATGCTGTCTTGATACAGTTTTCAGAGTAACTGCAGTGCCGATATCTTCAGGTGACCCGCGTGGTCTTCGTTTTTGCGATAGCTACTACGAGGCAGCATCGGTTGATGAGATCCTCAGTATTGCGTCGCACAAGGCGGAAATATGTACTTACCAGCTTCTCCTGGAAGCTTGGGTTTAGATCATTTGAAGGGGTCATAGTGAGCTCATTTCAGAGCTCATTGGTGGTCCCGCTCTCAGTATCGACAGGCTCTGCTTTAACGAAGTTATTCAATATCTCCTTTCGGAGAATTGATCTACAGTCTCACGTAGTACATATCTCTACCGAGCAGGACTTGGACTGTCAGCCGAAAAGCAGGCCCTGTCCCTTGGGGGATACATTCGATTCTCTCTCGTACCCTCATGTAAAGATTCAGAGGATACGGTCTCAAACTTAAGCACAAGAAGTCGGAAAGTAGCCTTCTATCCTCTTCAGTCATCCTACCTCGGAGAACAGTATTCTATATAGGTCTCGTAATGATAAGCTCAGAGTTTGGGGTTTCTGTCAATTTTATTCTGGTCATCAGTATTGTCTGTGCGGACTGTATGGTTGATGTCTCAAATGTCGGTTGGAGATTGCGGAATGAGGTCGTACATAATGCGAGCACAATTTCGATACCTGTTCAGACATTGCTTATCTTGCTGTGTCGTAAACTTCTGGTGTGAGGCGAAGTTGTCTGAGAAGCTCGTATACAAAAGAGTAGGCTCATAGTTATCGATACTGAATATTACAATGGTCTAGAGATCTTGGACGATTTTCATGATATTACAGGATGTAACAGATGGCTCCGGCCAGTGGAGATGTACAATCACAGCATTTGAAGGCGCTCTCTATGATCACCGAGCTACAAATGGTAGCAATCTGGTTGTCCTTTCTCGCGACAACGATCACGTATTAGGTGCCGCGGCAGCTTCGTCAATGACGCTTCAAGGCACCTTACCAGTCCGAAGCTTGACTTATTGACTGGGTTGGAGCAAAAGATGTAGCAATGCAGGCGAGGCGGCTGCCATGTCGAACACCGAGGTGAACTAGATATTTATTCTAGCCCTTTTTCTCGTTCCTGACTCTACATAGCAGGCAGAGAGCAACAAAGTAGAGACCCAAGACAACGGAACCTGTCAAGCCGTCAGTTTTAGAGCAAGCATCTCAGAAGTCAAGGATTTCCGGTTCCTTCTTGGCTTTGGCTCTGCCCAGTCAGAGAGAGTCTCTTCGTGAAAGATTTGAGTCGATTTGAATCTGTGTAGCAGGCACGCGTTCCTGATATCTCCGGAGACTCATCGCACAAGACGATCCTGATTAAGTGGCTTAGCGGACTCGTGAGGACGTGCCTTTCGTTTTGGCAAATGTGGAGGAGAACGAGTGTACGTAAAAAGATTGTAGAGCTATATGATAATGAAGTTGAGGGGTAAGAGGGGAAACATTAGTAGAGAATGAATATGCAGAGAAAAGCTAAATCAGAAAGCGATTATATGCTACATACACGCAAGAAGGTAATTGTACAGGGACTGAGCATAGATTTCGATCAAGAGTATTTACATTTGCGCCCTATTATGCAAAGTGCCTGCCTATGTCCCGCTAAACAAGAAACATATGAAATAAACACAGTAAAGTATAGCATAGTCAATACAAATGAATTCAAACTCAACGTTCATCAAACCATGTCGTTCATAGACATTCATTAGAGTCCGGACGGACAGTTCGCGCCCTTGGACACGTCGTCAATCATATTCTCTTCTTTCGTCGGTTCGTCGTGAGTCAATAAGTGTGAGATCTGAACCTCCGGTACAGATTCAGTGCGTTCGACCACCCCCTCGGTCACCTTTTCATTCTCTCGGTTGTCTGCTTCCACTACCATCATCCCCTTCTCCATTTTAGCTTGATTGGTTCCAGGTACTGTGGACCCTTGCTTTTCTGCCGCGTTTTGTTCCGCTTCTGCTTTTGTGTTTGGCTCCTCAGAGACGTCCCTCTCGTCTGCAGACGTCGTCTGATGATCCTCTGTTTTGCCCCCTTCTTGAAGCATTTGAGTCTCTTGGCTGTCGTTCTTCTTGGATAGTCCCTCCAATGTGTTTCCTGTTTCCTGATACAAGGCTTGCGCCTCTTTGATTTCTTCGCCTCCAACATCTTCTCCTTTTTGTGCTGACAAAGGACTTTTTCCTCCGTTCCCATTTTCTCCCGGCGCATCCTCCTTGGTATCTTGCGCACCATCACGTATCACTGTGCCGTTGTCTCCAGGAGTGATATTTCCCGACTGTGTTGAGCCGGGTGCTGATTCGTTGTACGTTATTCCGGCATTGTCCTCGTTGCCGCTGCTCGCGAATTCTCCTTGGCCTGCATGAACCTCGTCAACTTTCGCAATGGGGATGGCATGCAAATCATCTCCTAAACCCACACCTCGGTTTGGGCTTGGAGTTGAAGTCGAAGTAGCTGGGGTCTCGTGCCTCTCCAAAGCCGAGTCGGGAGCCGTGAGTGCATCCGAGTCGATGAGTGCTGACTTGTTGGCAGTAGGCGTTTCGTCAAGTGGTGTTCCTTCAGGTCCCACGTCACTGTAAGATGAAGGTATATTCCGATTCGCTGCCCAGGCAGCAATGTCGTACAGGCCGCGGGGCGAATTGTATTCATCACAATTACTCGGCAACGGGCTCGGGGGAGAACGTCCACGTGTATAGTAATATGGTTCGTATCTGACAGGACTCGTTTCCGCACCGGGTTGATTCACATAAGACCAGTCGCTAGGGGGTTCGACCGTCCTGATTTGTGGAAGGTTTTCTGGATGATATCCATCAACAAGGTATTGATGCAAGGTGTAGCCTTCGTCAACTATCGACTCAGGGGGGTTCAGTTGTCCAGTCTCTTCGCTTTCCGTCTGTCGAGGGAACATCTCCAACAGAGCAGACGCCTGAAGTCGCATGCGCGGGTCATTGCTCAAACAGACTTCTGCCATTTGTCGATACCAGTCCGGGATATTTACTTCGGGGCCAAGTATCAGCGGTCGTCCTTGCGCTTCTGGCTCATCTTCCTGCGTTGCTAAAGCCCACAACACCATTCCAAGTTGGTATAGATCAGATTTGACGCCGATGTACATGGTAATGCGCTGGTTGCTCTCAATGAGAGGTGTTGCCTCCGGAGGCTCCCAGCCTACTGGACATCCCCTTCTGTTGATGTCGATGATTTTCGCGTCACCATAACCATCTATGACGATGTTTGATAGTGTGAAGTCTCCTTGCACAAACCCTGACTCATGGATATCAGACAGCCCTTCCACGATCTGCCGGGCCCATCTTTCTCTCGTCGCCCAAGGAAGATCGTAGTCACCATCTTTGCAGTGCTCGTAGATGACATCGATGAGAGCTCCTTGATCCGCATAGTTGATAAGAAGGCCCTTGACATTCTGATCTTGATCATCCACAACCACACCGTAGAAGTGAATGACATTGCGTGAGGATCTTAAAGCATTGAGGGCATTGATTTCATACAGAAATTCGTCTATGGTATCAGGACTTGGAATCTCCTTTTTTATGAGCGTGTGACCGTTGACATTGACTTTATAAACAAATCCTGACATGTGGGATTCAAAAGTGATGTCTCTTTCTCGAACGCGGCGGCAACCCAAATGCTTGATTTGGGCAACGGTGGGATATTGTATAATTTCCTGTATATCATTAGCTTGATCTCAGTAAGTCTATCGTAAATACCGACATTTCCATCCTCAACTACGTGTACATGAAGCCTTCCATCTGTTGTTTGAAGCTTCAAATTTGTTACAGTGTCATAAAATTGAATGTCCCTCAAGCTTTCCCTGATCGCCTCATAAATCTTTGCACTCTTCTCTCGTTGGTAATGCGTGTTGATCAGATCCATTTCCAGGGAGTTTGGTGGCGCATCTCGATAATCAAGCGAGATCGTTACACGCCGCCAAAGGTGATCACGCTCACGATACGTAACGAAGAACTTTTCCCTCTTTGACCGGTCTCGGAAGTGCATACTGAGATTCAGTATCCATGTCTTCTCGAGCTCTTCGTGGATTATAGCGTCGTACTGGGATGCTGTTATCGAACGAGTGTCTGCAGTAGACAGGGTGTCTTGTGCTGGACACTCGTCCGCAAGAGTCATCTCCTCATCAGGGTGCAGTATTCCATCAGCAGGCTCCTTATACGACTCATCTGTAACATCATTGACGGATATAGAGGGGACAAATCGGGGTATTTCGTCCTGAGGGGAGCCGAGAAAGCTTGGGGCGCTGACACGAGGGTTGGTTGCGGGCTGCGAGGCTGATGGTGATCGTGGTCTGTAAGATCGTCGGTCCATAGACACAGCTCGTCTTTCATCTGGAGTTGGCTCAATAGGCGATAAGTTAGTCCTCCTTTCCGACACTTGGCGCTTGAACGTCTGCGCCCGAGGTAGTCCAGGCACAACCCTTCGAGACATTCGGCGAATCAGCCCGCCTTTGTCAAGGTCAGCCGAGTCGACCTCATGCTGGGGACTCTTTGGCTGCTCGGTAGGTTTACATGGCGTATTACTGCCACTCTGTCTACCAAAGAGCTTTCGAAAAAATCCCTGAGTACCGGACAATGCATTTGTTTGTGAACGAAGCGTTTGCGGTGGCTCGGACGCTATTACGCCGGCCTGAGCCATGGCCGCGGCACTGCGACCTGCTGCGTACTGCTGTGTTCAGGCACAATAAGAATCGATATCAATAGTTAGCCACGTTGAGATGGCTTAACACTTAATGATTTGGCGATTGCTTAGTGGCGAAAACGCAATTGTAAGTCAATACTTGTGATACTGCATACACCACGCTCTGTATCGTTTCACAACTTTTGCCTGTTATAAAAACAAAACCTGGAGATGCATATGGATAAATAGCAGCCGTGCAGGTAGGAAACGTATATAATAGCAAAAATAGGTAGAATATGCAAGCCAGCGAAACGGCAACGGGGTGAAAGCCCGCCAAGTAACCACACAAACACAACCAACTTATCAATTGAAAAAGAGGGTTTTTGAGGTGAGTAACAGGATAGAGGAAGTGATTGCTTGACTCATTCAAGAGAAAGCAAAGAAAAAACGTTGCTGTGGTCGGTAATATCGCCCAAGGAGGTTGGGATGATAATGCAACGGTCGGTGAAGAGCGGGTCTTGAACAAGCGGTCGAAGGCGCGGGGAACAAAGCCGGAGGCGCAATGAATATCAGTGCATCAGGAGCTTTCAAAAATATGGTATTATCGTGATGAAATGGGTAAGACTTTTCGGGTGAGATATATCAAAAAAGACCTGAGGCATCAGAATGTCATTGGAAGAGCTGCGATGAACGCCCTGCTAATATCAATGGTAAAGATGAGGTCCAAAGCCTAAAACGGGCAGCCAACGGCAATAATGGTGGATATGGATTGTGACTGGACAAAAGTGTGTGTGTGGGCTGAGTGGATAGTGGCTCTTAGTCGCGGCGGGACGACACGGGGGGACGGGCGGAGCGGGCGGCGGAGGCGCTGGGCTTCTGACGTTTAGGCTTTCATTATTTTGGGCCTCTCTAGCAGCCTGAGCCACACTAAAGACGTGGGATTCGTGATGACGCTGTAGCTGGACCGCCCTGCGAAGGGGCTGGATGCCATGAATTGCAACGCAAGGCATGTGTGCGACTGCTCACTTCGCTGCAAAGCCACCACTGCCCAAGCCTAACTAAACCCATGCCTAGGCCTAGGCCCAGATGTCAGCGCAGGGCTGTGGTTGTACTTTGCCCCAGACTTGCCGAAGAGCGTCAGGGGTCGTTGCTTGACTTGACGACAGTTGTGCATGGTTTTGGGCGTGTGGTCCATTCATCCCACCATGCCGGAACCTTCATTCTTTGAAGCCAGCCAAAGGACCCTGCCAGGCGAGCGATTTCGACCATGGCAAGCAAGCTGTGGCCTGGTCTGCTGCGTGCGTCTGCTGCTGCAGGGTCATACTTTCAAGAGAGACGGTGACGCTGGACGGCTTGCGGTGGGGAACCATCGATGAGCTGGCCCCTTTCAGACGCCCTTGTCTCGTCCCATTCTGTCGACGCTAAACATGAGTTTGTGTCTCTTTGAGCGCAGGGGAAGGCGGTGATGCATCATTAGGCACGGAGAAAGATACTGGTCAGGCATAAAGAGTTGCGAACGGATATCGAAAATAGCCGGCGTCGTTTTCTGGTGATGGATGTGAAGGTGGAGGAGTGAGTGCACGGTTCTTTGAGTTGGTGTGATTTAGCATACCAATTCTATATCACGAGCGAGAACATGACATGACAGGGAAAGGAACAGGCAAGTGCTCTATGAAACCTTCCATCCCTTGCCAGAAAGAAAAGAAGTCGGGAGAGAGGAAAGACCCAAGCTCAGTCAACGGAAAGTACCAGCATGAGATTACGAATAGGAAACCCCGATTACTGTGCAGATAGGCAACTTCCCAAAACGAAGCAGGGTAGGCACAATGGCACTGTAGGCAGGCGTAGGTATCAGAAGCATCACTAATATCAAAACACCAACTTCCATTCTCACAGAATCACCAGAAAGCATCATTGTCTCACCTAATGACATCACTCTCCCTCAACACTGGGCAATCAGCGTGGCCTGCTCAAAATAGAGATCATGACAACTTCACCCATGGGTTATGTCGCATCCTTGACAATAACCCACAAGCAAGCCACCTTTCACGGGAAGAAAAAAACTAAATAAAGTGTGAAGTCACTCAGGCAAGGCGCGCGTATCTTGCCGAAGATTACACTCATGTAGGTGCGTGTCATTCTGAGCTGCTGACCTCAAGACTCGAACCATAAGACGGATGATCTAGAGGTCCTGTAGGCTCCAGTCCAACTGCATACGCAAGCGACGACGCCATCTAAGCCAGGTAATATCAGCTTGGCTGACCGCCCTGTTCAACCTTCTGCTCACTATCTGGTTTCATGGTGTCCTCAGGAGGTTCTCGAAGTTTGGTCAGAGCAGGGCGAATTCAATCAATGGCTAGCTCGTGGTAGCCCGGCACTCAAAATGCCAAGATCTTATGTCGCTTCTTCGGAAAATAGCGAGCTTGAGGCACTGGACTCCATGCATTAAGCAACATGCCAATGCAAATGCAAACTCTGAGGCGTACGCATAGAAAGCAGTGCTCAGATCTAGAGAAGTTGGTAATGGCACGCATCATGGTACTAGACAATTCATATGCCATTGTCGTATCAAAATTCGCTTCTGGCCTTTTACCAGATCCCAGTCAAACGTCACAGTCTTCTCTCACCAATGGGGATGTGATATGCAATATCTCCAAATCAGGAGCAAATGGGTGCCAGTGCCCAATGCGACTTTACTTTGACGGGCTCAATTTTATCCAATTCGCGCACACCCTCAAGCACCTCCCTCGATGAGGAAATGCCTAAGCTTGCCGACACCTTAGTTGGTTCAATTCGCTCGTCTTCTTCCCTCTCGTCTCAATTTTCGAACTGGTCACGTCACACAAGCACTTCAGGAGCTTTCAGCTTCACAAGAAACTGTCCTGCGGCCGAGTCTGAGGCCCGATCCACCAGACAAGATCCCATAAGAGCCTCGCGTGGGGTCAGGCATGAGTGCAGCACAAGAACGGCCCGCTAGAACAACGCTCAAGTGAGGCTACCTGCACTTGACAGGTTGTCGGTTCGCCATGCAAGCAATGGGGCCGCAACACACCACTAGCCCGTATGTACGAACGGGCTTCCAGACGTCTTATAGGCTTCGGTTGGGTGTCAATCAAATTCTTATGCGATGGCTATACCGGCATGTTTAGCTCGAATGGTTGATTAACATCCAAGAAGCTTCACAGGACTCAACAATCTCATGAGATAGTGCCAAAAGATGCGATATGACATGAAGGCAAGATACGACTTTAGATTACAATCCATTGTTGCTATCAAACTTCCCCTCGGCTAGGCTCGTCCCGTGCCTGGCTCCACAGATCCCGCGCCACAGTTAAGATGAGATCTCCCAGAGCCTTGGCCTAGCTAAGGTACAAACCGGGATCATCATTCTGGGGAACCATCTGGTGGCATCCGGATACCTACCGCATCAAGGAGGTTGAAAATGCTATGGATCTTGTCGATCCATTGGACCAGAAACAATTTCAGACCTATGACAAAAGGCCCTACCAAAACTCCTGGCACCCTCTATGCTCCAAGGTTGTCACCACATCGCAGGCCTCGAACTGTACCAACGCAGTGTTCTTCCACGCCAACCATTACGCATTGCGGCGGCTGGAATCGTAAACACTTACCAAGTTTAGGGGCAGAATCTTAATATGGCTGTGATATAACGATCAGTGTCATTGACTCGGGCAACACCTTGTGATCATAACCTCATACGCCCGAGCTGGGTAGTAAAGTAGAACGACGTCGCTTTCCTATACATACAATTATACATGAAGGCGTCAACTACACGCTGCCTTGTGACACCCCAAATAAACCACTAATGCATGCTTCTAATAGTACAATTTCCTCATTTTGGGAATAACAAGAGTAGGAGTCTTTATATCGTTCATCTAAATTTCTCGCCCATGCCCAAACGCCATCAAACCATGCCCTGCAACGTTCAAGAACATCAACCTTCTTTCAGTTGGTGCTAGATGACAGCTGCAAGGCTAGAATGCATCAATGCCTCGTTCGGTATTTTAGTCCTCCTCTTCAGCTGACTCGGAGTCGTTCTTCTTCTGCTGAGCCTTCCACTCGCAGATCTTGCATGTGTTGGCCTTCTCCTTATCGACGTTGGGGAAGACAAGGTCAAAGACCTCGGGGTACCAGGCCACAGCATGACCTTCAAGACCCTCCTTGATGTTCTAGAAGTACTAGTTAGTAACCGAAAATCAAATACCGAATGAGATGGAGAAACATACCTCAGGTAGCTCTAGCCAGTCAGACATGTTGTCCTTGGGAAAGATGATGGTCTTGCAGCCAGCTCGTCGAGCAGCAACAGTCTTCTCACGAAGACCACCAATGCGTAGTACCTTTCCGGTGAGTGTGATCTCACCAGTCATGGCAACTGTAGGATCAACGGGGGCGTCAAGAGCAAGAGAAAGGAGTGAAGTAGCCATTGTGATACCAGCTGAAGGACCATCCTTGGAGACGGCACCATCTGGAACGTGCAGATGCATCTTTGCCTTGTCGAAGAAGTGGTTGTCAGGGAACTGCTTAACCATGAAGGACTTGGCGAAAGAGTAGGCAATGGTAGTAGACTCCTTCATGACGTTCTTGAGGTTACCGGTGATCTCGAGGTGAGGTCGTGTAGATGGTCGGAGCGGAGCCTGGAGGATAGATTCGATGTACATGGCAGCACCGCCGAGCTGTGTCCAGGCGAGGCCCATGGAAACACCAGGAGGGCTAACCTCGTAGAGACGGTCAGAGGTGAAGACAGGAGGTCCAACGTAGTCATTGAGGTTATCCTTGCCGATAACGACATGGACAGAGTCAGGGACGTTAAGTGGCTTGCGGGGCTTCTCCGTGGTCGCGCCAGTTTCGTTAGAGGTGGACTCCTTACCCTCGGTAACCTCCTCGGTCTTGCTCTTCTTCTCAGCCTCCTCAAGAGCAGACTTACCCTCCTCAGTGAGGGCCTCCTCTTCAGGCAAAACTTCCTCGCCGAGCTCCTGAACGATCTTGAGGGCGGACTTTCGGTAGACCTTCTCGATCTGCTTCTTCAGGTTTCGTACACCAGACTCACGGCAGTATGACTTGATGAGCTCCTCAATTGCCTCCTCGCTCAAGTTAACATCAGCGTTCTGAAGTCCAGCTGCCTCCTTGGCAGCGGGAGCAAGATATCGCTGAGCAATCGCCATCTTCTCATCGGCAACGTAACCAGAGAGTGTGATGAGCTCCATGCGGTCGAGCAGGGGTCGAGGGATGGTGTCAGTCATGTTGGCAGTGCACACGAACAAGACCTTGGACAGATCAACAGGGACATCCATGTAGTGATCCAAGAAAGAGCTGTTCTGCTCGGGATCGAGCAGCTCCAGCAGAGCAGAAGAGGGATCGCCCTGGTAACCTCGGCCAATCTTGTCAATCTCATCGATCAGAATGAGAGGGTTCTCAGTTTGACACTTCTTCAACGCCTGGATCATGCGACCAGGAAGGGCACCAACATAGGTTCTTCGGTGGCCCTTGATCTCGGCAACATCTGTGAGACCGCCAACACTAAATCGATAGTATTCACGGTTAAGAGCTCGGGCAATCGACTTTCCAATACTTGTCTTACCCACACCAGGAGGTCCGACGAAGCAGAGGATCTTGCCCTCGACAGTGCCTCGAAGCTTGCCAACAGCGATGAACTCCAGAATGCGATCCTTGACGTCCTTGAGACCGTGGTGATCCTCGTCCAGAATCTTGACTGCATTAGGGATGCCAAAGTTCTCGGCACTCCTCCTGCCCCATGGAATCTGGGTGAGCCAATCTAGGTAGTTCCTTGTGACGTTAAACTCGGAAGCAGCTGTCTCAAGATGAGCAAGCTTGTTAAGCTCCTCGTCAAAAACCTTGCGAACTGCCTCGGGCATGGCAAGGCTGTTGGCCTTCTCCTTGAACTTCTCGACAAGCTTGTCCTTTCCATCGGATTCCAGGCCAAGCTCACGGCGAATGCCCTTCATCTGTTCCATAAGCCAGTACTCCCGCTGCCTCTTACTAATCTTATTCTCGACATCCTTGCTGATCTTGGACTGTAATTGGGCATTCATGAGCTCCTTCTTCAACACCACAAGAGCCTTCTGCATCCTCTCCTCGACGTTGAGGCAACCCAATACCTCCTGGAGTTCCTTTTGTTCGCCTGAGGACACGGCAGCGGCAAAGTCGGCGAGCTTAGCGGGTTCCGACGTAACATTTCCGGTTGATTGACTCATAGAGAAAGTGGAGATCTGGTCTCGGAAGAGATTGTTCATTGTGGCGACTTCCTTAAAAACATTGACAATTTCGTTGGTGACGGCGCGAATGACAGGGCTCTTGGGGTCGTATGGCTCATCGACAAGGTTCTCGACGTTGACCAGGCTGACGGGGTATCTCTTGAGGAATGATGTTGGCTCATACTTTTCGGCTGTCTGGTCAGGCTTCTTCTCAACAGCGCTCTCTTCGAAGCTGGCAACAACATCTCCCTTCTTCTCAGGAGTAGCCTCTTCCTCTGCGGGCTTCTGGGGAATCGGTTCGGGTGTGGGCTCGGCCTTAGCATCAGTCTTCTTAGTAGTATCTTTGTCTTGGACACCAGGGGGTAGTAGGCTGGATAACTTGATACGGCGATGAGGGTAGAGGATGGCAGTCAGGGCACCTTCTTGGCCGTGGATGGGGAAAGCACTTGTAATCTGGGCGAAAACACCAACATCGTAGACGTCCTCGGGGTTCCTGATCACATCCTCATCCTCGTTCTCGTCCTTGAACAAGAATGCACCAACGTATGGCTGACCACGCTTAATCGACTCAGTGATTGCATTCGCCACCTCGGGGTCCTTGATGGTAATAGCCTTGTAGAAGCCAGGGAAGAGTGGTCGTCGAGCAATCGGGATCGCTAGGACTTGGGGGTAAACTTCAGGAACAACGGGCTTCTGGAGAGCCTTCTCAGCAGAAGGCTTTCTACCGCGACGACCTCCATCACCACCCGAGTTGTCACCTCCAGATCCAGAGCCAGCACCTCCAGCAGCACTTCCCGCCTTTCCATCGTTCGATTGACCAGCGTTATCGTTCTTTCCAGAGCCAGGTGAATCGGGGCCTGGATTCCTCGACTCGGCCAGTAGTGGGCTATCAGTTTCCCTGCGCTTGTTCTCGATATTCGCCTTGGCCTCCTCGTCAGATAAGGGCTCCGTCAATGGCTCTATCGCAGACTCGAAGAAGCCCTTGTTGTTGCTGTCCTTCTCTTTGGTGACTCGGGCAGATGTGGAAAACGCAGCGGCGACTAACCGCGGTTGAATGGCGGGAAGCCGACGACCGCAGATGTGATGGTTGCGGTAGGCGGGAGCAGAAGCCCATCGTGCAGCGGTTGCTCCGGAAGATACTCGTGATGCGTGGACGAGAGAGCGCTCAAGGATGAGGCGCCCTGAGAGGCGTGATCGGGGAATCATGATTGGGGATGCTGATGCGATTCGATTGCAGCGCACACGGAGCTAGAGCTATGATCCGAGGGGTTGAGAGACGACGAAGTAGAAGCTCCCCGCGATGGGCAGCTGTTGGACTAGGGTAGACTAGACTCGACTCGACTAGCTAGTTGATACAATGAAGAATTGAAGAAGAATAAAGTGTAAAAAGGAGAAGAAATGGTCTATCATAAGCAGTTGACAAGGATAATACAACTAGACTAGCAGCAGGCCCCAATTGTCCGCATCACCGCTTTGCTTGGCTTGACCCTCGCTTTTGGTTTTGGTTGGTTTTGGTGGAGGCGACTTAATAATCGCGAACTCGGACTTTAGTACTACATCATCCAAAATTTCGATTCCAAGACGTTCCGCGCTAATTGGAAGGTTGTTCGATTTAGTCAGCCACTGACCAATGAGACCCCGCTATCGGCTGTTGCGCCGGCCGTTATCAGATTGCGATACAACTACCGTTGCTCGCGTGCCTCAAACCGAAGCTTTCTCAACTGCTATAAGCCTCTCTAGTTCTTGTTATTCGGTCAATATATCTAGGTATCTAGCTGTTTGAATTGGTCAATATTGCATTGATTTGATCCTCATGACTTGTTATGTCTGTCATCATAAGATCATGCTGTCATAGACAGGCAGCTAGTGAGAAAGTCAAGAACTAGGAGCTAGTAATAACATTCGTTACCCGGTTCAATTATGTATGTTTGGAGTTCCATGCTGCACAGAATCTCAAAGACATGGACTGGAGCATTGTAACAAAATCGGGCTATCTACTTATCCTCGATGAAATACAATAAATGCTGTCACACGGCATATAGCGTTCAATCCCAACAAGTAAGGGCAAGCCTTACAACGGTACTAGAGACAATGAGTTCTTCGCTTCTCCATATTGTCAGTATCATACTGGGTGTAATTAACGTTCTGATCAGCACCAGATTAAACACCATGTCATTTTTAAAACATACACAACACGACTCATAGATACTGTAAGTCATGAGCGGACTTATAAGTTGATCCACAGTTAGGACTACCCTATACTTCTCCGCAACCAAACTTGGCAACGACTAACAAGCTTCCTTCTCCAACTACAATTCTTTGTTCTTGATTTGAAGCCTGAAGGTCTAAAAGCTTTCATACATTCAATGCCATACAATCATCTCCAGTAGAAACCATATTTTGTGCTCTCAACCCTTGACAAGCTTCCCCTCTCCACGTTGAGACATATTCAGTCCATTGGTCTCAGCCATGTCACAAGATCAAGACGTTTCAAGTTCGCTCAAGAACCTGTCAATCGATACAAAGGACGAGCCTTCAGTGTCATCCAAGAAGCCAGCAGCCAAAAAGAAGACCAAGAAGGTCGTCGCAGACTCATGGGAAGACTCCGACTCCGACTCTGACGCAGAGCCCGAAGCCGAGTCACAGTCAAACAAGCCAACTCCCACCGCGACACCTGCGCCGCCTCCCCCAACGCCCATGTCGCCCGTCGGTGGCCTACCATGGGAGTCACCTTCAGGAAGTCCCGGCTATCGCACCGGAGCAGACCCGGATAAACGCCCTGAGAAGACAGATGCCGTGGCTCGTCGTATGATCGCTGCTGGACTAGGCCTCAAGGCACCAAAGCAGACGGAGGAGCAAAGGGCGTACCAGAGGAGTGTTCGTGAGCAGGAGAAGAAGAGGAGAGAGCAGGAGAAAGAGGAGGAAAAGAAACGACAGGCTGATGTTGAGAAGGCAAAGGCAGCTATCTGGGATGATTGACCGAGCATCTTATTAGCAAGCTTGGAAGACTGTTTTTTGTATCAGCTTTATCAAACCCCCTCATTGCCACCTGGAGCAATGGTTTGAAGGTATTATACTGGCATAGATTCAAAGACCTTTTACCGGCAAATGCGAGGGTAGGTATTGGCACATTGAAGCAAAAGAGGAACAAGTGCGCATCTCCTTGCATGGCAAACAACAGGAGCTTACAATGCATGCTTCTTCCTGGACAGCTCTCAGATAACCTACTTACTGAACCGAGTGATCTGAAGTCAAAGAAGAAATATACAAGATAGAGTACTTACACGAGTTGTTAGGGCTGAGAAGTACATATGAACAAATCCCTGCTACCGACAACGACTACTCTGCCCGTTCCCAAGTACATACATACTTTGGGGGTTTAGACGTAAACAGTTCACTTTATATGCGCGACGGTGTTGATTCTGGATCATAGGGTCATGTTTACACGATGAAATACACATTTGAGGACTTCACATAATGGCCAACATGATGCAGCAAAACTCGTGTATCGAGCAATCGCGGCCGAACCGCAGGTATCATTGCATTGCCATTTCTCAATCTCGGTTTGCCTAGACAGTAGCAATGCTCTCAACTTTTCATGACCACATGCTGGAAATGCTTGTCTCTGTGCCTCCTCGGCCCTCGAAGGCTGCCAGGCGCAGCGTGTGATTCATGTGCCATATGGTTCCATGGCATGAGAGCTCATGGCAACCACACGACTTCCAAAACAAACCCAACTTTGACTCCGTGTATAAGTCTGAAGACAGACCTTTGATATTGTTTTCGTTGACAGTGGTATCTTTCTCGCCAAACATCCATCGTGTCCCAAAAATTTCATCTCAACCGGCAACCAGGGGTATTCTTCGTTTTTTTGGTCTCAGCTTTTCGTTACATGACTGGGTATAAGGAGTGGACGTCAAGTCATCAAAAGAGAACCCCCGATTCCATATAGACCAGGAAAAAGCAAAAAGTAACATAAAATAAAAAACAGGAAAGCACTCAAACGCAAATCAGGTAAAACAAACATGGCAAGACGTAAACCGACCGATGCACAAGTCGACGTTCCAGGGTATTTTTACGCCAGGGTATATCCAGCCGGGGTATTTGCATGTAGAGGTTCTAACACGGGGGAATCTAACGGAAAGGCCCAATAGGGGCGGGGTATCCTGAATTCATAGAATGAGAAGTGGAAGGGCGCCCGCTGTCGCCAGACGCGCGGGTGCTGTGGCGAGGCGTGACATCGCCAGGTTGAGGAATGGACAATTTGTTGTCCATGTGAGTGCCGAAGGTTCGAGGAGCCCAAGGATTGTCGTCGTCGGGGAGATTGACGCCACTATCGTTCCAGGGGTTTCGGTCGGCGTTGAAGCTGCGGGTCGATTCGATCGAAATGAGCGAAGACTTAGAAACGTTGCTTGAGCCCTTGAAAAAGTTTCCGTTGCCAGAATGAGAGCTGTTCTTTCTGCGGTCCAAGAAAGATGAAATTGACGTCATACTGCCAGGCTTTCGGAGACGGTCGAGAATACTGCTTCGCTCGCGAGCGACTTCATCACCAAAGCCAGTCTTGATAGGAGAATCAGTGGCGACAGGTGCAGGAGCGTGCTGTAGAAGCTTAGAGTCGAAGTACTGCAGAGAATCTTCGAACGAGTCGGACTTGGGGCGAGGGAGAGCGCCCTTAACAACATTGACCTCAGCTCCGGAAGTTGCGAATTGAGACTGAATGAAATCCATAGCATCACGGAGACCACCGGCGTTGTTGCGGGTGAACCCCCAAAGAAGAGTGACGGTAGGCTCGCCGCTCTCAGTGAGCTCGTCGGGGTTCTGCCTGACGCTGAGTTCAACTTCATGCTGGCTCTTCAGTTTGGGCACGAGGTCATGAGCAAATTCAGGAGATTCGAGGAATTTGACCAGCTCAGGAGTTCTGGCGAGAACAAGCTCATGCTTATCTGGGACCATGCCGAGAAACTCATCGACACAGTGAGGAACCTGCCACTGCGGACCATTAACAGTAACCTCATCACTGGCTTGCTCAGTGCTGGGGAAGTTGATCTTGCAGTTGTACTTCTGCTCCAGGTCATCGATCTCAGGAAGTCTAGCAATAAGCTGACGATGATAGAGGCGGTCAACGCTGACAATCTGAGATGTATACTCAGAATCCTATCGATTTTATTAGCATTGAGCGAGCGGTGGCATTGAGTGACACATACGGCACGATCGACCATCTCCAAGATCTCGTTCTTGACAGCGTCCAAATTCTGGGCGTTTCGGGCTGGTGTGCGGCAGATGACATTATCGACTTTGATATCGTCGTCTTCTCGACCCATTCCGCCTGTATCAGGGTTAGTAAGATTATACCTGATGGTGCAGCAACGGCGATTCTGACCTCTATCCATAGCATTAGAGAACTTGACGAAAACCGAGTGCTTCTTCATGATGCGCTGGATGTGCTGGCCACCAATACCAATGATGCGTTTGTGGTACTGATCCGGCACATGGAACGAAATAGATGCAGGCATTTCTTGCTCCACAAGAGTGAGACCCTGCTTCATAGACTCATAAGTTGCTGCCATGACATCGATGTTGAAGTTGTACTCGTTGAAACCATCGAAAATGATCTGCACATTGCTCTGTCCCATTATCTTGTTAATTTTGCCGTTCTTTTTGCCACTGACGAATTCCTTGTGCTCGTTGGCAAGCTCAATCTTGACGCGAATCTGGTACTGAGATTGAGAAATGAACTTCATCTCCGATATGACTTGAAGAGCTGTCTTGACAGCGTCATCAGAGCCAGTGATGGTGAAGCTCATTTTATCGAAGGAAAGGTCGGCATCGGAGTTGGCGCAGATATCAACAAGCAAACTCTTGATGTCGTTGGGGTGAGGGAAATGCCTGGCATCAGCGGGCTGAATGAACCATCCCGCACTGTAGAATTGACCAGCCTATGCTAATTTAGTGAGGCGTCTATTTGAATTCAAACATTACTTACCAAGGACATGATCTCTCGCACAGTTCGTTCAACGTGAAGACCTTCGCTTCCCTGAACTCGGACCATGTTACGCTGAGTGGCCAGGGGAGGGAACATGATGAAGGTGCCATTGGCCTCGAGAATCTTCCGGACCTTATCTAGACGACCAAGCAGAATACTGTCGATCTTGGCAGCAGGAATTGTGACGTCCTTAACGTACAATCTGATGCGCTGGACAGTTTCGTGAAGTTTCTGCTTTGCTAATTCAATAGCTTGGGGCGTTTCACCAGTGATAAAAATATCGTTGGGGTCACGGCGAGTCGCTTTAGGAGGGCAGTAGCGGTACATTGCCGAGAAAGGGGGTGGAAAGTAGATGGCAGTTCCAGTGGAAGACTCGATGAGCTTGATGTTCTTGCGATGTCGGCCACAGACAAGCTGGTGGAGGGAAACCTCGAGTTTGGTACCATCGACAATTCGGCCGAGCTGCGTAAGTGTTAGAACGGCACATGAGTATGATTAAGCAGGAAACATTACCAGAGTATCGATGTGGATCAGAACACGAGCCTTTGCATGCTCGGATGATAGTATATCACCGTAGATAGCAACTCTCCAGCGCTGATCCATGCGTAATTCAGCATCACCAGTCATACCGTCGACAACAGGGGTCAATTTAGGGCCAAGAAGAAAGATATCTACGCCACAGAAGGTGGAGATGTAATCGAGGGTATCAGTGACAGGCTTCTTGAGCACTCCGGCATTGAGATCGCACACGAGTTGACCATCAATATCAATGGTGGTGCAGCGCTGTAAAAAGGTTAGAGAAGAGCCTCGAATTGTACCGGGACAGCCTAGGAGCATGTGCGTAGGAACATACAAGAGAAATTGGGGTATCATTCAAAATGGTCTCTCGGCTCTTGTGGACCAGCTCTGGAGAACCGGAGAGACAAACAGTTGCAACCTGTTGGCCCTTTCCGCCCTTGAGCATTGTTGACAGGACATACGCCTCAACAGGAAGCGGCCCGTTGGTAATCTCCTGGCACATCCTGTGGAGGTTGTTTAGGTTCTGAACATGGACAGGCAGCTCGTGAATCTGGACGTCGTCCGGCGCGTCCTCGGGGTGTGTCCATCGTAAGACAGCGTCAGTGGTCGCGTGAAGAATGTCCTCAGTATCGGGGCCCGCAAGATCGGAAGCGAATGGGATGTTGAAAGAGTAGAGAATGGTGGCATCGGCGGCTTGAGGGGAAGCCATGGGCTGACCGGGTTGAGCGGCGTTCTTGGGATGGTTGAGGGCATTCATGGGCATATTAGGACGGCCCATTACGAAATTGGGAGCCATTCTTTCCGACCAGTGACGCATATTTGCCAACTTATTCATGATGAGGATCGAGAAAGTTGCGTTGTTGGTATCGTCGTCGTCGTCCGAATCGTGGGCGGGCGGCGACGGTCGGCCAAGGTGGAGGAGGCTGAACGGAAGAGGACGCCGGGGGTGGAGAAGAGCCAAAGAGAAGAGAATACAAAGATGATGCGAGATTGATCAAGAGAAAGCGAAAACTGTATGGGTATCGAAGAAGCTGAGGTCAAGAAAGGGCTGTGAGGATGGGGGAAGGGGGTAAGGGTAGGGGAAGGGGAAAGAAAGAGAGATGGTGGTATTTGTGAGCTCTTTCCACGTCTGACGAGGGAGGGAGAGAGAGGTTAGGTTAAGTAGGTTGAGTGGAGGTTGACTGAGGTGAGGTGAGGTGAGGGAAGTGGAAGGGGAGAGGATAAGGTACTGTATAGCGGAGCCAGGCGTAAAAAGTGAGGAACGTCAGTCAAGTCAGCGAGACGTACCTACCTTCTGTGCCGTACCATACCGTCCGTACCTGCTCGAGTACAAGACCAGCCAGAGTGGGTGATGATCCAGGCGCCAGGTACATACAGCTGCTTAGTGCCCTGGTCCGCCTACCGTAACTTGCCAGGGAAGTAACTGGGGGGAGATTTAAAAGAGGGCCATAGCACGCTGGGACTAAACCCGAAGGCCTGTCTGAGATGGGAATCTGAACTCAATTTTCACGATACAACAGAAGAAATGACAACGCGAAACATCAGGATTGCAATGAAACCAGGACTCAAATAAGAGAAGCCCTAATACAACTGCATATCAACCATCCCACGCATGGTACAAGGTTTTGCGTCGAAAACCCCTCGGAATGGGTGGTCACTCTAATCATGGTCGAGGGTTTTGATAAGAACAGCCACAGCGAACACTAAACCACTAAATCATCGACAATCCCTGACTGCCCTGGAACCATGAGAAGTTTCAATTGCGCAGATCGTCAAAGTGTGCGAACCCCCAACGATGAGAAAGTATAATAACTCGAAGCATAACTCAAAGTATCATACGGCTCATTCTTCACAATGACGATGTATTGAACCAACATCAAAACTCAGCCATTGCGCTCCTCGGTTCGCTTCCCCTCGAATAACAGCGTCTTAGGGCATGGATGTGTTCTAGGCAGTGGAGACCATCAGCCCAGGCTAGGAGCCTCCTCCTGCAGACCACAGTATGTAGTATCATCGTGGTCACTCCAACAGGTTTACGCAGTCTCCTCCCGCGTAACGCTACGCTGAACCGGCTGCGTTCCAAACACTTTAGTGGGATGTTCAAGGACTTCGGCAAAGCATAGCAAAGCCTCCGGTTCGTCCATGGAGCGAAACTCAGTCAACGCCTGAAGTATGGATACTCGACACATCACCAAATCCACAAGCTGTCTCAAGTACCGCTGTCTCGAACACTAACACGAAGAGGGCCTGGGTACTCCGTACAGGGCAACAGCTGCATGAGGATGGGTCACCTCCGCCAATGACCAACCACTCAAGTCTGTTTACTGTCAAGGGCAGCTAAAACCCATGTTTTTGCATCATATTATCCAGATCCAAGACGATCATTTGGTCAAGCAGTCCACCGCATAAGCACAACAGATTGTAACCAGAGAAAACACCAACACACACTATACATCGTGTCCATCATCAGCTGTGTTTCGCTTCGTTGCTAATGTTAGGCCAAGCTTCGATCACACGGCGTCCCCACACAAGACAAGGTCCTCGTCTGGTGTCTGTGTGACTTGTCCCAGGACGAACAAGGGAGCTGATTCGAGGGTTGACCCATGCAAGCCGGCCTCTCACCAAGAGTCCGGCACCAGCTCAGCCACTAGCAACTCGTCATTGAATATATCAGACTTTCAGGGACCTTATTTGGCCGGTACTGCAGAATGCAGAATGGCAATGTGCACACTGCACACAGACCAAAAGACACAAGGATCTACAGTCTCGACCTCTGTACTGCAACATCGTGAACTCCTGCATTTATCAAGGGAGCTGGCATTCTTGGGGTCCGTTTGTATGTGGCGCAACAATTCTGGATCGCTGGGCAGACGCGCATATGCGTGTCCTAGTACCGTTTGTTGATTGCTTCATTGACTTGCCTCCTCGAATTCCAGAGGCTTACGTCGAATGCATGGTCATCACGAGCCACGCCACTCTTTTCACCCGTCAACCTCGAAGCTTATAGCCATGCTATCAGTAACCTACATAGTCTGTGACCTAACTAACCACATCCGCAAATGGTCCAGCAGTTGGGCTAGCTGAATGTCCTCTTTGAGGAGCAGTTGATAAGCGAAGTCCAATATGTTTTTTTTTTGTGAACTGACTCGACAGGACATGTGAGAGCTGATAGTCAGACTCACCAGCCATGTCTCAAACATTCATATTCGTACCTTAGGCTCGTGACATTTGCACTGACCCTTCAGGGTCCTTGCAGATTCCGACTGGTCAGGAATTGGGACTCAAACTCTCAGATGTCCGTGAACTCTGCAGAGTCTTGAGAGACTGCCACGACAGCATGATTAATACCACTCAGAGGAGCATCTTGATGGTGTTTGAGGAACCCCTGGGACAAGCCTATGGTCACATCTATACCGCCCCTGCCTATCACCTCATTCCTTCGAACCATATCATGTAGTCCTGTTCATTGATAAAGCGGTCTATCATATGACCAGCCGTATTTTGTCATAATCGGCGCTTATATCGGATATAGATTTTGATCTCATATGTTTGGTAGCACTTACTCGCTTCTGGTTCTCTTCAATCCAACTCTTATGGTGGGGTTTACTGTGTCGACCTATGCTCTGTTGTGCTCAGGCGGATCCTTGCAGGCCAAGATGAACTTTCGTAGGTAGTCAACATAGAAACGCAAACCAATGTTTGGCCAATTGGGGGTTGTTATTGCGGAGAACAGACGAGTGCCCGAATGCTTCTCTGAACCACGGCTTCCCAATATTATAAAATCTATGCATTGAGTCCAAAGATTGTTATTCAACTTCTTAGATAGAAAAACGGTCTTCATACGTCATTAAATTATATTGGTAATCCCGTCTGATATACTATTTCCGCTTCTATTTTAACACCGTTTTGATTTGACCTAGCTTAACGATAAACCTCCCTCCTAGCATCATCTGCGTAAACAATCTCCTGCGTTGCCCCTCGCGGTCTCTCGATGAAAGCTATCTCCTCCCCACCTCTCATCGGTTGATTGTAATACCGCTCCACCGGCCGCGTGCTGTACTCCTGTCTCACAACGCCTGGTTCTGCAGCAATGGCACCGTATTCCCGCGCGTAAGGCTGTACAGCCTCACGGCGGCTCTCCGGGTGGACGCTTGTGGCATATTGACGTACGGGCGGCTCGGGTCGCACGCTCTGCACTCGGCCGTAGTCCCGGGCAACCTCATACCGAACAGGCTCTGCTTGTCGCACGCTGGTTGGCCTTGTAATATAATCTCTCGTCCCGTCTTCCAAACGTCTTCGTTCTGGAGGTGCCATCACCTCAACGAATTCCCCTGAGGGACCTATTGGCCGTGTTGAATGCTCACGCGGCCTATGGTCCCTGTAATCCTGCGAAACGTACTCAGGTTGTGTGACGACCCGCCTAGGCAAATACGATGGCGAACGTATCCTGTAGACTGCCCCTCCTTCTTCGTACGCCTCCATCGCCTGGGGCCTCCGAACCGGAGTTCGTTCATAAAAGATCTCGGGCTCCCCGGATCGAGCGGGAGGAGCTGCGGAGTGCCGGATGTTTGTCGAACGTGGTGGCTCAATATACTCACGTCCAAAAGCATCTACGATAATTCGAGTTGGCGGCGGCCTTTGTGGTGCCATAAACACATCGCCTTCCGGTCTCAAGCCTGTAGGTGATGTTTCATGGGCTCCCGCATAGGGCCACGATGGGCGTGGATAACCGTCGTTTGGTCGAACTTGGGAGCTTGCTGTTCCCATCGATAGCCTCTGGTGAGGAGGGGGAACATGTGGGGGCTGTTCAATAGGATACGGTCCACCGGAAACGTATCGATCATCGGCATATTCTCTCCTATAGACAGCAGTACCAGGAACAGTGGTGCTCGCTGCACGTTGTGATGAGAAGCCTACTGTGTCATAGCCTATCGGCACTCGATCATCTCGCTCTTGACGATTATGCACAGGCACAGGTTCTGGGGGATAGAGGCCCGGACGAGGCTCGTAACGAACTTCCTCGTAGACAGGTTCATCTGGTTGTTGCTGGGCGTACCTTTGACGTTTATTGGGACGAATATAGGAAGGGGCATTCATAGGGGAGGGAGATCTAGGTTCAGCCTTGATATAAGGCGTTGGTTCAGTCTCGGGCGCTTGCCTGTCAGCCTTTCTCTTCTTCTTCTTTGCTTTCCGTCTATCCGATGCACCGCCCTGAGGTGAGCTTTCAGGACTAGTGACGGCGACTGGCTCGTTCCTGAGAGCAGCAACTTGAGCGGGAGTACCAGTGGACGAAGTGGACGTCGCTTCGGCAGCCCGAGGTCGTGGCCTAGTATTCATTAATGGCGAAGTCTGCGCATTCTGATGCGATCTCTCATGTGCTTGGATCAGAGGAGAAGGGGGACGGCTGTCAATATAGTGTTCACGGGGAGGTTGTCGAGAGGCTGATCCGTAATCAACTCTACGCCTATCGCTCTCCCCATTACTGGGACTTTGTCTGGCACTTCTATCCTGCCTAGGTGCTGTCTTGTCTGCATTATAAGTAGCAAGGCCAGGGACCTGGACAGGTCGTGAAGTGCTGTTAACGCTCAACGAACCGACAAAAGGGTCTGGATTTGTGTAGGCTTCTTGAGGCCTAGTGTGGCTCGGTGCGTACGGCCCCGGAGGGACTTGCTCAAAACCAATCGGAGGTTGTTGCGGAATAGGAGCGTTTTGGCTATATAACTTTGGTTGCGACTCCGCGACGGGTACTTGTGCCTCTTCGGACTCGTTACGGACTCGAGAAGTCAAAACGGAGGATGGAGTGTTGTGCTGCGACGAGTAGAAAGTGTTGTCATCGAAGGAATCACTTGCATTGTCAATGTTAGTAGCATCAGCAGCAGCAGCAGCAGTGTCGGGACCAGCATTGCTTTCCACAAGCGTCAAGGCTTTCGTCAAGACCTCGTTAAGATCGAATTCAACGACAGGCTCCCCTTGCGCCACGCTCTTAGCAGTTACCCGTCTCTGATCAACTTCATCCCTCAGAGCACGTTCCAGCCTCTGTCTCTGCAGCTTCAACTCTGCTTTGACCAAATCCTCAGATTTCTCGAGGAAGATGGGGTTGATCTCAGTAGATCCTGACCCATATGGCTTGCTGTTGTCTTTGGCAGCAGACACATCTGTTTGCTTTTCGTTGGCGATGGTTTGCCGTTGAGCATCTGTCTGCTGACTCGGCGATCCATCTTGCGTGGAAGTATCTATCGGATGGATGGAAGTTTGTGCGGAAGGGATAAAGTTAGAGGGGACCTTGATAGTCGGATGTTTACCAGAGAGAACAGTTGTAGAGAAGCGTACAATCTTCTCATACTGCTCGATCCGATGACGCTCCTTCTCAGCAAGACCAGCAAGCTCATTCCTACTAGCAAGAGGCCCCTGAACGGCAATCTCTTGTGCCATGATGGCGGCGAGTGAAATGTACACGTCGCGTCACCAGGTGACACCAGATTAAGATATAAAAAAAGGGAGCAAGCAAGCAATAGGACCAACTCCAAGTTAGCTCAACGAAAGTGTTGGGTAATAAGCCCGACGGACAACGCCACTCTTGACGCGATATGACGCGGACCAAAGAGAACTACTGATCAAAATGCAAATGCGCTGTTTCGGCTGTTGTTTCAAGAAATGGGAAGCTTTGATGTTGGAGGTCTGTGCAATTAATGGAGTGGTTTTTAGGTAGAGCCACTGGGCGCCTCGACTCAGGTGGACGCGAAAGGCAAACAATTTAGGCGGTGTAAGCGGCAGAATTCTTTCACAACAGGGTCTTGGAATTACCTACCTATATAAAAGTTATCAGATGGGAGTAGGAACATGAGATGAAATTAATTATCAATTATCGAATTGTCTTTTGTATTTTCTCTGCCACTAACTACTCATCCGGAATCATTTCGTAAAATCTATTACAATTTTGACTTTGGCAGCATTTGGTTGATAGTTATGTGCTACCAGTTAGTGTCATAGCTCGTACACACAGACTGTCCTTTGAGCCTCATTATCAAGAACACGACACTTTGTGTCTTACAAATTCGATCATTGAAGATACCAAAGACTAATATCCATGCTTTCAGTAAGTTTGACTAGTCCAAGGTCCCTGTATTTATCGTCTTGTCCTATCATTTAGTGCCCGAACCATGAGGCTCAAGATGGACTCCCTGTAAGCATGGATCATATACGAGTAAACGTGGCTCGACAACCTCCTTTAGGCCCATGAAGCTTCATGCCATGATGATCTAGGATTTCAAGTCCTGTGACCTATTCAAACGTGTTTTTAAATGGAGATTTAATCAAACAAAGGGGTTGTCTTCCATGAAATTCCTCGAATGTTTGCTCAACAACAACTCATATGTCAGCAAAAGCAACTAGTAACAGAATGACAGTCCCGCGATCGGAGACCGGAAGACGATCCGCGCTGAACTTTGCTCATTATTCAGCCACACCGCAAGAGTCATTGGGTGAAACGTAGCGCATCGACGGACGGATACCGACGATATCCTACGGATACTGCAGAGTTGATCCAAAGAAGCCATTGATTACTGACTAGCCCTGCGTTTTTGGCCCAGATCGCCGTTCCCTATAAAATCTATTTAAACCGTCTCTCTCCTCCTCATAGCCATTCAATGTACCAATTACGACCACGTGTTACCGCAATATCATCATTGAAGCGCTTCTCAAAACCTTTAGTTGCCTCCTCTTTATTGCTCAACTCAAATCTCACACCTCGCTATCCTCACTTTACCACCACCAACAACAACCCCAACCTCCATATCCAGACTCGTACCAAAATCACCATGGGCAGTACTCAGGACATGAACCCGGGAAAGCCGGTCCTATTCTTGTTAGTCTTTTTTGAAATTTACCTCTCATAGGCTCTAAGCTAACTTGGTTGCAGCGATATTGACAACTGTCTCTATCCGAGGAGTAAGCTTACACTGAAATTAGTGTTCGTGACTACTTGAAACTAACAGTGAATGAAGGCACAAAAGTCCATGACATAATGGCTAAACTCATCGATGAGTACTTCTCTAAACACTTGGAGATCCCTTGGGATGAGGCTGTGAAACTGCACAAAGAGTACTACACCAACTATGGCCTCGCTATTGAGGGGTTGGTGCGCCATCACCAAATCGATCCTCTGGATTACAACGCCAAAGTGGACGATGCTTTACCCCTCGAAGAAATCATCAAGCCCAACCCTGAGCTACGCGAACTCCTAGAGGACATCGACAAGTCCAAGGTTACTCTGTGGCTTTTCACCAACGCCTATGTGAACCACGGGAAGAAGGTTGTTCGTCTCTTGGGCATCGAGGATATCTTCGATGGTCTCACATACTGCAACTATGCGGAACAGCCGTTACTCTGCAAGCCGGACCCCCGCATGTACGAGAAAGCCATGCGCGAAGCAGGCGTCGAGCGTGTGGAGGATTGTTACTTTGTTGGTAAGTTCCCCCACGTTGTTACTCATACCTCCATCTAACCCCTTCTAGATGATTCTGCCTTGAACTGCACAGAAGCCAAGAAGTTTGGTTGGACAGCAGCCCATCTCGTTGAGGAGGGAGTACCAGCTCCCAAGACCCCTGCTTCGCAATACCAAATCCAGCATCTGCGAGAGCTACGGAATGTCTACCCGCAGTTCTTCAAACCTACTTCAAACAAGGCATAGATTATGACATTTGAGGTTGGTTACGAAATAGAGGGGAATATAGGGCATATGATAGAGTTTTTAGACGGTGGCGTTCAAGGCGCCCACTCACTCGGCTGAGATACCTTCGTATTATGGGTTTTCAACAAAAATAATAAAATGCTCCTTTGCATGGGCTGCCAGCCTTCCATTTGGTTATTCGTACCCTGAACTCCGCGCTGCGCATCAATAAACGTGTCAAAAAACAGACCGAACCCGCAATCATGGTCGTCGTATGCTGCGAATAACACTGTCAAGCTCAGACAAAATTTGATCCTTCTCCTTGATTGCTTCTTGGCGTTGGGCTTCAGCAATTTTCAGATCTTCCTCCAGCTCTTTGATGTACCTCTCCTGATCCATCTCACTGTTGTCTAAGCCGGGGAGAGATGAGATGAGGACCTCGATTTGTTGCTCTTTGACAATGAGATCTTGTGACAACTCAACCATACCAGAACGAAACTCATCTGGAGGAAGTGAATCGACTGAGGAAAGTTAGCATGTTTCCCTTCAGATGGACCATAAATTTAGACATGCCTTCTTTTGGAGCATCTTTCACTTCGCGAACCTTGTCATTAGGACCAAGTGTTTCAAGGTCATGTCGCTTGTTGACATAGTGAAGGCATGCAACGAACTGCGTGGCCAGCTGTAGGAGTTATTAGCAACATAATTTTATGAGATAGAATTTGGACCTGCCTGGTCTACAGCATCTTGCAGTTGTGTTAATCGATCACCCATGATGTTGGCTGTAAGCTCTCAAACAAAGCAGTTCTAATAATTTACAGCTTCAAGGCTCATTCACACCTCAATCTCACATTGGCTGAGCTGTCACGTGGAGATATGCCGGAGGTCGGGCAATCAACAATCCGCCCCGGAAATTCTGGAGCTCAGTGATGGAAGGAAGTGAACACCGTTGTCTCTGGGTGAGCGATGACATGATTGGCACGGCATGGTCCAAGTGGCAGCAACACCATGTTCACTCTTTCTTAAACCTGTCAAGTCCACATCTTTTACTTCGCCTTCGTGCGCTTCTGTCTCTCTCATCCAATTCTTTAGCCCGATAAACCTTTTCTCTACACTCTTTTTTACATTGACTTTTGCAGTACATCATGTCTGAGCAACCTCCCCAGCCAGGCCCCCAGCCTGGGCAAATTCCCATGCCGCAACCTGGGCAGCGACCTACACCCGAGCAGATTCAGGCAATGCAGCGCCAACTCGCCATTGATGCTGAGAAGAACGGCATGACTGTCCCCGAGTTTATTGAGCATATCAAGAGACAAGCGCAAGAGCAAATGAGAATGCGCGCACAACAGCAACAGCAAGGTCATGATCACGACCACGACCACGACCACAACGGTCACTCTCATGATCATGGTCAACCTCCTCAGCAGGGCCGCGCCCAGCCTATTACGCCGGGACCCCCCAACCCCAAGGCTATTGCTCTTGCCTCGTTCCTCCGAGGCCAGGATCTCAAGCCCAGAACTGTGATTCTGAACGGCGAGCGAAAGGACATGTTTCGAGGTAGGCCACATGGCACCAATCTCTTCCAATTAGAAGCTGACACAACCCAGTCAAGCGAGCCCTCCGAGCTCTTCAGTCACCCTCATATGAGAAAGCCCGCAAGAAGAACCCTCTTCTACCCGAAATCACCGACAGAGCTTCTCTCGAGAACACATTCAAGTTGTTGCCCCTGAGCATGCTTGCCCTCCGAGTTTCCAAGGTCGAACCGCAGGCAGGCCCTAACGGAAAGAAGCCCAAGCGTGTCAAGGGACAGTGGACTGTCAAGATTGAACAGCAACAAGAGGCAAAGGAAGACATGTACTACTGCTGGCTGTGGGAAGGTAGCCAGCTCAAGCGCAAGATCTACGCTGGTCTTGCACTCCTTGCCATCTTCGCTATCGTCTTGTACCCTCTGTGGCCTCTGGTGCTGCGCCAGGGTGTCTACTACCTCAGTTGGGGACTCCTTGGTCTGCTCGGACTCTTCTTCTTGATGGCCATCTTCCGAGTTATCCTGTTCTGTATCACCTACTTCACAACACCACCTGGGCTTTGGCTATTCCCCAACTTGTGGGAAGACGTTTCTTTCATGGACAGTTTCAGACCCGTTTGGGCTTGGCACGAGGTCAGTTGACTACTAATGCTACGAGAGCATGAAACAAATCACTAACAATACGTACAGACCGAGAAGAAGAAGAAAAAGAAGAAGTCTGCTGCCCCTGGAACCACCCCCAACCCCGCCTTCGCAGCCGCTACCGGTCAAGTTAACACAAGTGCGACTACAACTGGCACAGATACCCAGGTCAAGACTGGTGTGCAGCAACGGCACTATGAGGCCCCAAGAGTTGAAGAGCTCGATGACGACGAGTAGATGGCATCAAAAAGTGACCTTAGGTGATGGCGTTCTTGGGAGTTGTAATAGTATCGTGGATCTACCGTGTAGTGTGGAAAGCAATCAAAGCGGTTTCTTTTTTGTACGAGAATTTCCCAAGTTTATACAGACATGTACAATGTCAATTTTGTCGTGAAATGTTCATATTTTGGATGGATATCTAGAAAACAAACCGAAGCACCCCGCCAGCCATAGTCCATGACAAGAACAGCAATATCGAGTCGCCTCGTTTTCCTCCAATGCAGGGAATTTTCTACAGCACTTTTTGAATAGTCGACCCCCGTCAATGACGAGAGCTCGATACTCTTGACCCCTCCACGATGGCTCCTTAGGACTGCAACGTTAGATGTTTCCAAAAGAAGGTACCGCCCTTAAGTTCTCCATTTGGACTTAGGCCATATTTTGGGATCTGGCCAAGCTCGACATAGCCAAGCTTTTTATACACCTCTTCTGCTGGGCTTCCGGTCTCTGTGTCGAGAAGCTAACCAGTTGTTAGTTACCGGGACTTAGATGCCGAAGAGCTAACGTTAGTATAGTTGCGATGGACATTGAACTTACCAGAATAGTTCGGCCACGCTTGGTGGCTTCAGCTTCGAGAGCAGAAATCAAAGTTCTGGCACCTCCTCGACCGCGAAAAGCTTTGTGGACAAGAAGCTTTTCAACGACACCGCGGAAAGGGCCAGTTTCTGAAGAGGGCATGTTCAACATGACAACGCCCACCACATCGGAGCCGTTCGGCCGAGCTCCGGGTTCGCAGTCGTTCAGGAGAATGAATATGAGCCGTTTGCCGTCTGCCACCTCTGCAATTCGCTCTTTCCACCAAGCAAGGAGTTTCTCGTGAGATAGGGGCGGGAGGAATTCTGCGATGGTTCGGTCGTGAGTGATACAGGAGGCATGAATGGCTGCAAGATAGGGGATCAGGTGCCCATGCTGCCCTGGTGAGAAGAGAGCCACTGTTCCTGAAGCTGTCATGTTGAGGATGTCTTGTTGATTGGACGAGCTTATGTCGAGAGTCTTGAGTTTAAGTGGTTCCAAGAGAGTAGACTGTGTCTCTGTGTACAATGCTTCTTTGTCGTATAAGCATCTGCAGGATTGGAGACCATGTATCCAACCGCAATGGAGTATTTGAATTTGATCAGCGGAACATCGGTCAACGCTGGTGTAGAAATTCTGTACAAGATTTATCAGAGGCTTGACTTATTAGGCAACTCGATGAGGGGAGATAACTTAAGGGTTATCCGATTTAGGAGCTCGAACCCAGTGCAAGCTAGTAGCAGTAGACTTACTTGAAGAGTTTAAACTTGGGCTGATAACTCCAGTAAGCAGTTGAAGGTTATAAGAAATGTGAGAATTGCAAGATTAAGTGTTGAGAAAAAGAGGTCGGGGAATTTCGGCTTAGGGAGTTAAAAGGCCATGGATGTTAGAGAGACCTGAGCATCAAAACGTGACTGATTACCTGCCTTGCCTCTCGTTAGAGGTTAGGTTACTACAGTATTTAAGATGAGGTCCAGTCTCTAGGTCTGTCTTCTGTCCGTCCGTGTGAGTGTGATTCAGTGAACCAGAAAAAAAGTCGCCTTCTCCCCTGCAGCCACTTGCAAGCTAATAAGCTAAGGTAACGCTGGGCTGGCTCGTGGGATGCAAGGTTGTTGGGTTACAAGGTGCCCTAGCGAAGATGGAAGTTTTCCAGTTTCCAGTTCCTGAGATGGTCCCCTCCATCAGCCCGCCCATGGAGTTGCCCTGTAGTTACCGTCCCCGCGGGTAATTGCAGCGGCCCTGAAGGTACTATAGGTACTGGCACGGTAAGTGGGCTAGTGGGCTGGGTGTCCAGTGGATTTTAGCGTATAAGTTTGACGGCTCCGCAACCCATCAAGTCAACCCTCCCCTGTCGACTTAGTTAGACAGCCAAGTTGGCTCTATTACACCCTCACAACGACTCTGGATTGGATCGAATCCTTTCACTCTCTGCGGGAGCAATCATGAAGAGGTTGCACGCCACGGTTGCCACAGATTTTCGGAATAAAATGGCGCATATACAAATCTGGCAGTTGAGAATTGCTTTTGCTTTTTGCCTTTGCCGATGGTTTCAACAAGTTGACCGACCATCAAAGGCTAACTAAAAGTTGAGGCCTGAAAGCTAGTGAATTCATGGATGGGTTGATGAAACGAGACGGGACGGGACGGATGCAGAACGGGAAATCTTCATACTGTCGGGTACTGTCTGTCTGTCTGTCCACTATATTCCTTGCAACTCCGTGGATAACATCATGACAAAGTCCACTCTATCAGCTCATCCTTCGGTATTCAAACACCGAGTCATGGACACCTGTAGCTGATCCAGGACAATTACATTGTTAATCTCGGTTGCCGAAAACAGGCTGAGTGATCCATATCAGCGTTGATATCATGATCAGTTGACTGAAGTCATACCAGTTATAGAGTCTGATACAAGGAAGCAAAACAGGCTATCACGGCTATTTTTCTCCGGGTGAGTTGTTGCAGGCCAAGAGGTTTCATCGGGTTTAAGCAGCAGTTCACACGAGCCTTATACAAACTGGACTTGACATGCGAGTTCGGTAGATTTTTTTAGTTACTTATCCCAAAGGGTTGCCCTGCATTAGAGTCTTTTACCGGGGTTTGGTTTCGGCAGTCAAAGCTGTCAGTTCAGTAGGATTGCTGTTTAGCGTGAATCAGCTTGAATCAGTGTTTGAAGAGGACATGAAACGAGAGTGATTGTTTCTGTATAAATGGATTGTGATTCACATTTGTTTGTTTGTTTGTTGTGAGAGTTGTGTATGTAGTTGCTGACTCTCTGAGCCAGTGTCATGTCTTGTCTGTTTATATGTGTATTACCCCGCAACTTGATGAAATGTTCCAATGAGAATACGAAGCTTCCCTATTTGTCTAGAGCAATTAAATTGATAACGCAACCCTGATGATGTATCTACCTATTTATGGCATCTCTCATTCATTGGCTCTCCGCATTCCGTGGCCATCATCGGCGTCATCAGCTCCCCACTTGAGCTTCCAAGCTCAGCTGTCTTCTTACAGTCCGTCAGCTTATCACTGTCGGTCTTGTGAGTAAAAAACAACTCATAATCTTACTTGAAAATCTACTACTTCTTTGCTACGTTGATCTATTCTTGACATATTCTTGGTACACCTATTTTGAAAGTCTTTATCCATCTTCCGCTTGAGCCTCACCGCCAAGACCTTGGCTCGTTGAGGTATTAGTCCTCATCCTCGTCTTCCGACATGGATTTCCTTAAGAAGGTCGGCGAGCATGTCGAGAGCGTTTTGAACAAGAAAGACGATGATGATAAGCATGACTCTCAGTCACAATCTCACAGCGGACAGAGTCAGCAGTCACATGGACAAGATTACGGCTATAGTCAGTCTCAAGGACAAGGCCAGTATGGAAGTCAAGCTTATGGTCAGTCCCAAGGCCATGGCAATCAGAGCTACGGAAATCAGGGATATGGCAACCAAGCTCCTTCTCAAGGCTACGGGCAGTCCCAAGGTTATGGACAGTCTCAGGGCCATGGTAACCAGGGCTATGGAGACTCAGGCTACAGCAACCAAGGTCCTCCTCAGAGCTATGGGCAATCTCAGGGTTATGGGCAGTCTCAAAACTACGGACAGCCCCAAGGTTATGGACAGTCCCAAGGATATGGTCACCAAGGCTACGGCAACCAGGGACAGGGAAGTCAGGGCCATGGAAGCCAAGGCTATGACTCTCAAGGTCACGGCAACCAAGGCTATGGTTCCCAAGGCCCAACCCAAGGAGGCTATGACCGACCACCAAGCGATGGTCGTCCACAAGGAGGAAAGCAATCTCACAACGATGACCCCTCTCATGATTCTGCTGCCCAATATCTTCAAAGGCAGCAGGCAGTGAACCGATATCACTCATTTGCCTCAGAGTCGAAGGGCAACGTGAAGTGGTATGTCGATGGTGCTTCATACTTCTGGGCCGTCTCTCAGGCCCTTGAGCGTAAGTCACAGCTACCTAGAACTTTTATTCGATAATCACCTGACATGTCCATTCCAGAGGCGCAGGAAAGTATTTACATTCTCGATTGGTGGTTGAGCCCTGAGTTGTATCTTCGTCGCCCCCCTGCTAAGAACGAGCAATATCGTCTTGATCGAATGCTCCAACAGGCCGCACAGCGCGGCGTCCAGGTTTACATCATCGTCTACAAGGAAGTCGAAGCTGCTTTAACTCTCAACAGCAGTCATACGAGGACTGCTCTTGAAGCGCTGCACAAGAACATTCATGTCTTCCGACATCCTGACCACTTACCCACAGGTTACGACCTGCAGAGGGAATTGGGCAAATCTATCAAGGCTTTAACTAACTTTGATCTTGCCAAAGCATCTGGAGATGCTATCAAGGCTGTCTATGGTACTGCTGATGGTGTTGTTCTGTACTGGGCGCACCATGAGAAGCTCCTCGTCATTGACAACGGCAAGATTGGGTTTATGGGAGGACTGGATATGTGTAAGAACTCCTTGTTTTGCTCATCAAGAGAAATGCTAACTCTTGTGACTTAAGGCTTTGGAAGATGGGATACAAACAGTAAGTTTGTGTGTTAGGTAGGGGAAGTTGTCACTCACCATCTCAACTAGGTCACCCCATCGCCGATGCTCACCCCGGTAACTTGGATGCCATTATTTTCCCAGGACAAGACTACAACAATGCTAGGTATGTCATGTTTCCAACAATAGGTCAAGAGCCATACTGACAAAATTCTTCAGAGTCTACGACTTTGCCGATGTTAAGGACTGGGATCAGAACAAGCGTAAGTCATTCCTCTAGTCGGAGTATTCCTCAAGGAAACCGTAACTGACTGATTCTAGTCGACCGAACTAAGAGCTCGAGAATGGGTTGGTCAGATGTTGCTCTGAGCATGAACGGACCTATCACTCGTGACATGGTCGATCACTTTATTGACCGATGGTAAGTCGCCACAACTTCTAGTTCATCTATATGGTCTCTAACTATCCATAGGAATTTCATCTTCAAAGACAAGTACAAGGAGAAGAATCCCGGCAAGTATCACAAACTCGAGCTGCCACCACGAGACACCTCTGGTTCTGGAGATAGACGATCCAGGGGCGAAGATGACTACTTGGGTGGCTTAACACAGCAGTTCAGCCGTGGCATGGATAGACTGAGATCGTTTGGGGAACATGATGACTCTCATCGTGACCGTGGGCACAGATCTGAAGGTCGTGGCGACATGCCTCACATCCAGATGATTCGAAGGTGAGTTTGATTGCCTATGCCCTGTTCTATGGGTTTTGCGTGTATAAAACTTACTAATATGGCACAGCTGCGCTGAGTGGTCGTCTGGCCACCCTCTTGAGCGTTCGATCCAGAACGCATACATCGACGCCATCAAGAACTCTAGGTTCTACGTTTACATTGAGAACCAAGTAAGTATACTCCTAGTCTCATTGAATTTTATAAGTATTTACTAATCAATCAGTTCTTCATCACTGCTACCGATGATAAGCAACGAGTTGTTAAGAACAAGATCGGTGCTGCTTTGGTAGAACGAATTATCCGCGCTGACCATGAAGGAACACCCTTCCATGTATGGGTTTTGATGCCAGCCGTCCCGGCCTTTGCAGGAGACTTACAGGACGAGGGAGCTCTGGGAACCAGAGCCATCATGGAGTTCCAATATGACTCGATCTCGCGTGGTGGGTACAGTATCATTGAGAAGCTTCAGAAGGCAGGCATCAGAGACACAAGCAGATACATCGGATTCTACAACCTCCGAAATTTCGATCGAATCAATACTTCCAAGACAATGGCTGATGCCGAAGCCCGAACTGGTGTGTCATATGAAGAGGCGCGAAAGGAGAGAGACCGTGAGTTGGGCGGTTACCCAGATGAGGGATCTGGAAGAGCAGCACGCGATCAGTACCAACAGAGTCGAGGCGACTTTTCAAGCTCACGAGGAGGTGACAACTATGAAAGTCGAGGTTATGGGGACCGTTCTCAGCGAGATGATTACCGACAGGAGTCTCAGAGGGGCTACAACTCCCGACCAGACAGCAGACGCCAGGACGATGACTACCGTGGGGGCTACTCTGGGTCCAAATACGGACGTGATAGCGACAGTGACGATGACCGCCGAGGTGGTCGCCACGGTAGACGACGTGACAGTGATAGTGACGATGACCGTCGAGGCGACAAGTATGGGCGTCAACCAGCCCGAGATCCCTATGCCCACCCTGGAGCCGATCCTCGATTTGAGTCTAGACCCCAAGGATACTCTCAACAGGGATATGGACGCGATGATGACTATCGTGGCTCCTCACAACCAAGTTACGGCGGTCGGGGCGACTATGGAGAGCGGCCAGGTGCAGGATATGGACGACCTGAGCGCAATCCCTATGAGCATCCCCAAGCTGACCCACGTTACAGTGGGAGACATGATTCTGATAGTTACGGCTCCCGCCGCGATGATCGTCCACAGTATGGTGAACACTCGAGCTCTTCCCAATATGACAGCCGGCCAGAACAGCGTTACTCGGGCCACTCTGAATCAAGATATGAAGACCGGCCACAGCGACCAGAGCAAGGAGGCTACTCTCAGGGAGGTCACTCCCAAGGAGGCGGTGCAGATTCGTACCAGAGATACCAACAGGGAGCTAGCAAAGTTAGCGACAACACTCTTGACACTATCAGCTCCTGCTACATGGACAAAGGCCCCAGGGTCACCGATCTACGCTGGGATGGCAACCCGGAAGATGAAATTAACGCTTTCGTCTCTGAGGAGCTGTACATTCACAGCAAGCTTCTCATCGTCGATGACCAGCTTGTCATTTGCGGCTCAGCCAACTTGAACGACCGCTCACAAGTCGGCGACCACGACTCTGAGATCGCGGTTGTTATCGAAGACCCTACGCCTGTAGAGTCATACATGAACGGACGGCCCTACACGGCCTCCCGCTTCGCTGCCTCTCTGCGCCGCTTCCTCTTCCGCAAGCATCTCGGCCTTGTTCCCGATCAACGCTGGGATCAACCCAACCGTAACTGGACGCCTGTCGACCGAGACCCCAACGATTACGACTGGGGCTCTCCAGCCGATCATCTCGTCGTCGATCCTCTTAGCCCAGATTTCCAACGTCTCTGGACCAGCACGGCTCGTGTAAACACCGAGACATTTGATCGAGCATTCCACCCTGTTCCCACCAACAGAGTTAGAACTTGGAAGGAGTACGATATTTTCTTTTCTCAGTACTTCATCATCCCTGGCAAGAAAGACCAGGATGTTAAGGCGGAGCTTAAGAAGGGCAAGGTTGAGTATGGTCACATTGTGAAATCCGAGTTCCCTGGTGGTGTGAGGGAGGTCAGGGAGTGGTTGTCACGAATCCGTGGTACACTCGTTGAGATGCCTCTTGATTTCTTGGTTGATGCCGGAGATATCGCTAAGGAAGGTTTGACCTTGAATAATCTCACAAATGAGCTCTACACTTGATCAGGGCTAGGTAGGAGTATTTGGACACAAAGGGGGTAAACGCTTGGAATTGGTTCTTTGTATCTTGCTTCGTTCATATGTCAATACTAGACATAAGTTACCTAACCCTCAAGATATATATGAAATAGCAACACGATCGTTCTTGGCACCTGTGAAGAGCTTCTTGTGTTAGGCATCTCATTCTGTTTTGTTGTAATCCTTGGCTGCCGTGGTCAGGTCATCACCTGCGACACCCAGTACATCGGCGAAATGATTGTGGATCGGATCATATGAAAATTCGGAACGAACAGCATCCAGGATGAACCACTTCTTCAACTCTGATTTGGTGTATTTGAGCTTCTTGGCTGGCCTGTTGGGGTATGTCGCTTAGTGCTTCAATGTGAGAGATAAGACATCCGCTGCCTGAGCGTTTGACAAGATTAGTGACCTCCTGCATAACCGGCGAGTGGTTCTCCAGGTCATCCACGCTGATGGCAGCATAAAGCTTACATCAACCATCGAGGGTCTCGTTATCCATTGCGCGATAACGCGCCAACCACTCATGATCCTGAAGTTCTGGGCCAAGGGGTTGGTTGGTTTGCCCAAAACTCATCCTGGGAGCGAGTGCGCGGACCCTAAATTTAGGATATCACAATAAACTCGACAAAAGATATTCTAAAGATATCCTAAAGCTTGGGCTAACTTTACCTAAGTTTCCTTGCCTCCCCAAGCTCGTTCACCTTTGACTGGGTTGGTTCGCATCAATCGTTCGAAACTTGCTGATGTAGTCCTTCATCAAGCAAGCGTTTTCGCGCTGTTCACGTAAGAACCAGTGATCCATATCTCTCATGAATCGATTGTACAGAAATAGTCTTTCGGACGTCGCTTTGACTCGAAGCGCTGAATCCGGTTGAGTGTCTTTGGTCTCTAGAGCAATGTCCTCTCTGTCATCCGCGAGCTCTTCCATCGGACCGCCAATGATCACAGGTTTGGCTAACCTCCTTGGTAATCATGATCTCGTTCTTGATGGGATTATTCATCCAGTCACACTTGGTGAACAACCTTATCTTAGTATACCAAAGCGTCAGCTTGTCTCGGAACTTCTCAGGGACCAGAGGTGCAGTTTTCTCGGAAATCGCTGCCTCGATCGCATCGTATAGTGACTCCGCTTCGACCCACGGAAGGAAGAGTTGCTCCAACCACTCCCGATGTTCTCGGTAGAAGTCATTATATGTGTATGTAGGTAGTTGTGACGGTAGTGATGATGGTCTCATTCCCCGCGCGAGGCTCCAGCTTTGTTGGCAGGTTTGGGAGAAGAATATACGCTGCTGGATTTCGCTCTCGACTTGCGACGGTTGTAAGACCTGCGATTGAGTAGTTTGGCTGGACCCCAACGCGAATGGCACCATCACTTGTCTTGTCCGCACAAACGTCAATCGCCATGCCTGTATACTGTAAAACGGATTCGGCGTTCAGGATCTGAACGCCAGTTGCCCGACCATCCTTGCCAATACGCTTGATTGCTCTGAGGGCAACGATTGTTAAGAGTTGTTGGCGCTGACAACATCCAGACAGCCTCTGGGAATGCGGTATTGTTGTTCTGGATTTCTCGGAGTGCGATAGTTGCTTCTTTATGTCCACCCCAGCTCGACCATTCAGTCGCTTCCGTGACTCTCGTCCTTTTCATTTTCGCACTCGAGACCGTGATGTAGCGCTGGTGTTGCGGATCATCCGGGTTCCATACGATGATACTTTGGTAAGTTAGCCTAAGCTTGAGGATATCTTTTGTTGAGCTTACCTTAATATCCTAAGTTTAGGTAAGTTTAGTGCTTTCTTGCTCATTAAGGATGAGGTTAGGGACTATAAAGCGCGTTACTGTATAATAGATAAAGAGACTCTTGATGGCTGGTGTAAGCTATATGTTGTTATTAGTAAGAGAAGAGTCAAAACAAGGAGTCACCCATCAGCGTGTTTCAAGCACATAAGCACAGGTTGATCAAAGGTAGGACGGGCCGTGACATATGTATGCAAGCGTGGTATTCCCGCATCAGCTCAATAAATAAGTATACAGTGACACGCAATCTAAATAAATAGATATCAGACCCAAAACTCCGCAATTTATCAGCACATGACTGTAGCAAATCCTGTTGTGAACCCATTCCAATAACCCCTGTCGATTCGCATTGGCAAGTATCAGTCCAATTTTCTCTTCTCCCCTTTCCGCTCAACAGCACTGGTTTCACAGCCTGTATGTCTAGTCAGACTTGTCATTACCGTTCTGCCCTAGGAGACCATCCTTGAGACCAAGGGAGTCGTCCATGCGGAAGAAAGTACCGCGAGACCGTCTGGTACGGTTGCGGATCCAAGAGTAGAGACCAAAGGCAACGGCAACGACAAATCCCATTGAGAGGAATGGGTGGTCGACAAAGTTCATCTTGATGTCGAAGAAGAACTTGGCCAAAGTACCGATAGTGTACTTCGGGGAGATTGGGTTGGGGCCATAGAGGATCTTGTCAAGAGTGTCCATGATAGATGTATGGCTAACCATGATCTGGTTACCTGTAGGGGTAGTATCCCAGAATTGATGTCGCTGCGGCTTTGTTAGTATAGTCAATCGCACAAGGGGTATTTAGAAATCTTACATCTTCCTCGTTGATGATGATACGCTCACCATCTCGAACGTCGATGTTGTAGGTTGTGGCAATCCACCTCTGCCAGAAAATACCATCAACCCAAGCGAAGCCGACCTCCTTACGACGGGTAGAGTCCATATCAATCTTGATGGCCTTGGCATTACGAAGGGCACGCTGATCGTCACGGCTCTGAGCCTCCTCGATTCTCATCTGCTTAGCATCTCGGAGCTTCTTACGCTCAAGCTGGAATTCCTGCACCTGCCGATCAACCCACTCATTGGCCGCGATCTTGAGCTCTGAGATGGAGTTTTGTAGACGGTCCTCGTCATTGCGGTTCAGAATCGCAAGCACAACCAGCTTGTGGCTCATGATCTGCTTGGCGTTAATGGCAGTCATCTCAGGGACAAGCGGGAGCCAAGTAGACTTCATCCAGGAGGTGAGGGAATCTACGTCTCTCATCTCATCAGGAGTGATGGGGGTGTAGTAAGTAGCACGGCCCTCGCGCGAAACCAGAAGTCTGGGCCAAGTTGTGATCTTGAATCGTGAGCAAAGCTCCTGGTCACTTGTCTTGACGATCTTGCCACGTCCAATGAGGTTGAGCGGGAGGGCGTCCAGTGCCTTGAAGTCCTCGGTAGTAGTTGCATGATCATAGAAGTAGACAAACAGAACCTCCTCGGTCTTCTCGAGCTCCTTAAAGCTCTCGGCATCAACATCAATAACGCCACCAGCAACCTCAAGAGCACCCTCGGCGTATGCAATGAAATCACCAACTCCCCGAAGACCCTTGTATTCAGCCTTGTCGGTTCCAGTGACGAAATAGATAGTAGGGAATGCCTTGACGCCCATCTGTGTGCAAAGCTTGTGATCAGCCTCACAGTTGACCTCACCAATGTTGAGCTTTCCTTGCATATTCTTGGCCAACTGCTGCCATGTAGGGGCCATAGCCTTGCAGTGAGAGCACCAAGGCGCATAGAACTTGATAAACCAGGGATCCTTCGAGCTTGTGACCAACTTGTCGAAGTTTTCAGGAGTCAGAGGCACACTTGTACCCTCCAAATTGTACTTAGGAGTGGTATCCTTGGGCTTTGTCTTCTTCAGCATCTGGCCTGTGCTGGGGACCTTCCAATCAGCGCCAAAAGTATTTTTGTTTTCGTCCTTAGCAGCAGCAGATTCCTCAGGCTTCTTCTCGGTTGATTCGGTCTTGTCAGATTTCTCTGCGTCCTTGGGTGATTCCGTAATGTCGTCCAGAGACTTGCCCGCATTTTTACCAGCTGGCTCCTCAACCGGCTTTTCAGCAGCGGCGTCGAGGGGCTTTTCGGCATTAACGGCGGGCTTTTCTACAGGCGCCTTGGCCTCTCCCTGAGCTCCTTCGACCTTCTTCTCGGTGGCCGGTTCCTCAGCCTTGGGCGCAGGGTACACAGTATCACCAGGCTGGGGCAACTCCACGAGTGCAGGACGTCCTGGATGTGTTTTAGAAAGCGCATTCTCGACCGAGGTGGTCAACGCTGTCATGTTCTTAATTCCTCGCAGCGTGTCGAACACCTTTCCATCTTCGTAGAGAATCGTCGTCGGGTATGACTGAATGTTGTGGTCCATGCAGAAATCATAGTAGGCAACACAATTAACCGTACCGAATGCGAAATCGTAGTACTTTGTGAAAGTATCGTCGGGGTTTTCGGTCGGGGGCTTCGAGGTGTAGTAAAATTCGTAGAGTGTCTGGAATGTTGGAGCGAATCTCGTGCAGTGCTTACAGTACGGACTGACAGCGCATAAGCATATGAATTACACTCTTACCCAGCTCAACATACCTGTAATGCTTTACCATCCAGAACTTGTTCTTCTTTGTTTCCTCCTCCCAGTTTGATGGTGTCAGCTCCTTGAATGGCGGTACTGACTTTCCGTTAAAAGTCGTGGGGTCGGTCACTGGGTTCCTCTCCTCTTCAGCCAGAGCTACAGCTGACAGCCCGGCGAGGATCGCAAGCGGCGAGAAGCGCATGTTGGGCTCGGGGCGCCTAGGTATTATGCGTAGAGTAGCTAGGGCTTATATTGTAGAGACTGCACGTCGCAAACGATCGAAGTATATATCGAGGCCGTAACCGTATCAGAGAAGCAAGGTCGAACCAGATTAGGCAGTAGAGCGAGCAATTAGCGACTGGCGATCATATGGGGTGAGGCTGAGGAGCTGAGGGTGTGCGATACGCAAAAGAACAAGAAGGAAATGGCCAGAAAAGCAATCACACAATCACGCTCACCAGGCGCGAAAGGAGATGATGCTGATGAGGGGCAAAAAATGAGAATAGACAAGATAGGAAGAGGATAGATAATAAAGGAGGACAAAAGAGTCGCTATTCAGGAGGCGCATTCGATTCGAGAACACGTTCCGTATGGGAATTCGACGCCACGCCACAGGGATAGACTAGTAGTTACCTAGGGAGAGACCCTTGCTCAGCCACTCCACTCTAAATTGGGACGCTTGCCTTTGTTTGGTTTGGAGTGTTTTTTTGGTTACAGGTGAGTTTAGAGACGATGGAGAACATGTCGACGAAAGTTATTGCTGTATAAATTCACCGAGGCTAGTATTTGACAGCACATAAACAGAGCTGCATATTTCTCAGTTGGGAAAATATATAGGTACCTCCTTCACTACCTACCTAGGTAGGTAGGTAGGTAGGTACCTATATCTCCAACCTTTACAGTGAGTGACCGTTGCTGACTGCCCAAGGTACCTAGAGCAGTAAGATGTCCCGCTCACTCTGATCAACGACAACCTAGGAGGGAAGCAGCCTAGACGGGCCAGACACCAATGAAACTACCTCCATCAGAGCAATCAAATTGAATCTCAACTTCTTCTCTTCACAACTCAATCTTCAGTATCAAAAAACTTTGAAGCAGCACATTTACATCTGTTTCACGTACAAGGGATTTCTCCGAGATACACAGATCAATTTATTTCCCGACCTCGTACATATATGACGATTGCTTCACAAACACCTTCTCGACTGGTATCAAGATTCTCAACTAGCCCTTGTTGGCGTATCATATCAAGAAACTACCTGCAAATCAATCTCACGCCTATACGTCAGGGTCTCCATCAAGCCAGCCAACATCCACAGGTTCTTTTAGCAAAGCCCTACTACCAAACTACCACAATGAATCGACCGGTCAAACGCCAGCGAATGGAGGAGCCTGATGCCCAAACACCAGAGTCACTGCAGCGTTCTGTAAGCCCCCCTAAACAGAGGGACAGAAGATCAAATGTCGTGAAGTCCCCTTGGCAATTGACCTGGATCCGTGATCTCCCAGAGGGTGACAACCAAGATGCCGTGACTCTTAAGGACCTCCTCAGCGATCCTCTTATTGCAGAGTGTTGGGAGTTCAATTTCCTGCACGATATACCGTTTCTGATGGACTCTTTTGACCCCGACACACGCCATCTCGTCAAGGTGCACCTAGTGCACGGTTTCTGGAAGCGTGAAGATGTGAATAGGATAGCGTTGGAGGTAAGTTGTGGAATGTGGTTGGGTCATGTAACTGAAGATTCTACGCAGAAGCTAGAGTGTCATGTCTTCACGTCCTAACTCTTTACAGACCGCAGCATCGGAATTTGAAAACGTCAAAATCCATATTGCTCCTATGCCGGAAATGTTCGGAACACATCACTCGAAAATGATGATTCTGTTCAGACATGATGACACTGCTCAAATCATCATCCATACTGCCAACATGATTCCAAAAGATTGGACCAACATGACCAACGGCGTCTGGAAATCACCCTTACTTCCCAAACTGTCAGGTGCACAAAGCATTCAAGCTTTACCGGAAGATCATTCTATTGGAAGCGGACAACGCTTCAAAATCGATCTTCTCAACTACTTAAAGGCCTATGATAGGCGTAAGATCATCTGCAAACCACTAACCGATAAGCTTACACATCATGACTTCTCAAGTATCAAAGCTGCACTAGTTGCGAGTGTACCGGGAAAGCACGACTCCCGGGATATGTCAGAAACTTCCTGGGGCTGGGCGGCTCTGAAAAGGTGTCTGCAGCATGTACCATGCCAAGATCACGGTGACTCAGATATTGTTGTACAGGTTTCTTCTATTGCTACGCTGGGTGCAAAGGATGATTGGTTACAAAAGACTCTTTTTGAGCCGTTGACTCGTTCTAAAACCCCAGGCCTTGGCCGGCCCAGGTTTAAGGTTGTCTTTCCTACACCTGATGAGATCCGGCGTACCTTGGACGGATATACTTCAGGGGGTTCCATACATACCAAGATCCAGTCATCACAGCAGGCAAAACAATTGGAGTACCTTCGCCCAATTTTCCATCATTGGGCCAATGACTCACCCCGCGGTGCTAGTGAGTCTAACCTCTACGTAGTCCTTGGACTTTTTGCCTAATGGTTCACAGAACTTCCCGAAGACACCCCTTTGCGAGATAGTGGCCGCAAAAGGGCTGCACCGCATATCAAGACGTACATTCGGTCAAACAAATCGTCTATAGACTGGGGTCTTTTGACGTCAGCTAATATTTCAAAGCAAGCTTGGGGTGAAGCAGCCAGACCAACGGGCGAAATTCGTATTGCATCATGGGAGATTGGCGTCTTGGTATGGCCAGAATTGATAGAACAAGACTCAATCATGATAGGCACTTTCAAGACCGATATGCCGGAAAATACACAAAGTACAGGCGAGAAGGATGGATGCAAATCAGTAGTTGGGTTGCGAATGCCGTACAACACTCCACTACAACGTTACGCAAGCGAGGAGATACCATGGGTTGCGTCAATGTCCCATACAGAGCCTGACTGGGCGGGTCGGACTTGGATTTAATGATGGAGGGATTTCATGATATTGGAGTCATGATAAGGCTGCCGATAGGCTTGGCCGAGGAATTGGGCCAATCGACTTAGACGAGATATCTGCAACGGGACGAACTATAACTCAAAGCCTTACCCATGGATGCAAGCTCGGGATACGCCGTTAACCATGATCCCAGATCTGGGCATCACGAACCACAAGCCCTTCTTGATGATCCACCCCCGCATCCTGTCAAAGAGAGGCTGAGATACAACGCGCCTATCACGACATTGCGAATCGAAAGATGCGTATCTTTGACCAGAAGTGGTAAGACTCCACCAAGTCAGGGTCAGCCGCCTTTACGGCAATTCAAATGGCGCCCATTGCTGTGGCAAGGCGGGTCTGAGTTAACGCTAGCTTGAATGGCAAAGTCAGACTAACAGCAAAATCGGCTTTATTGCCTCTTTTCAATCGGGCCTAGTGATTTGACTACAACGACATATCTATACAGCCTCCTCATATTCTTATCTAGTTTCCTTCCTCTCTGTTCCTCTCTATCTTTCTCTTTCTCTCTTCACGGTTGCCATCTGCGCATTGATCTCAATGCATTGGGTTGACAGCACAATTGAACTTACATTGACTACCTTGTATCACTCAACTTTTTCCCACTCCACCATTTGACTCAGTGGCGTCCCTTGTTGCACTCTGAAGAAGTCTCTTTCGTGTGATCCTTGCAGAATTGTCGTCTGAATTTTCATCTGCCTCAAGAAAAGATCCCAGCTGAGGCGACTGTGAGTTGACATGGATCCAATAGGACGAGGAGCTGGAATCTCGCCCTATGGCACTCCTCGTGGTGCTGGCGCACATCCAGCGCTATCATCTTCATGGCGTGTGGGCTCGCCTCTAGCTGAGGCTGCTCTGGCTGCAGATCTTGCGGCATGCTCGGATGACGAGTTCGAAGACAATGCGATTGACGACGATATCTCTGTGTCTGACCTTCAGGGCGACCCCATCATGTATCGTCGACCCAGTGGTGTTGCTTTTGGAGGCTCACGACCAATTATGAACCCTCAGACGTATGATGAGCCAGGCCTGACAGCTCTAGAGAGGAAACAGTCTCGTAACGCTGAGCGTAGCTTGCTACGAGACAACCATGTTCTTCCACCTAAGCACGGATATCGACAGGAGCATGGGCTTTTTACTCGCATCTATCGCCGTCTTTTTAGTACAAAGATTGCGCGGGATGAAGAGGAGACGCCTGCTGTAACTGTGCAGCCCCCAAGCGAAACAGATCCTCTCTTGGGTCCCCGTGATGACGGTGTTCTACCCGAGCACCTCAACGATACGTGGGAGCACGCTGTTGCTGAGCATCGAATCAAGACCACTTGGCAGCGAGAGGCCAAGACCATCATGACCTATTCCGCACCACTCATCGTCACCTTCTTGTTGCAATACTCCATTAATGTCACCAGTATCTTTGCTGTTGGACGAATTGGCAAGCTCGAACTTGGTGCTGTTTCATGTAAGTCTGAAGCTGGATGTTCGCGAAATAACTACAAACCAAGACTAACTTGATCAGTGGCCAATATGACCGCCGCCATTACTTGCCTCGCGCCTTTTCAGGGTCTTGCTACATCTCTCGACACTCTATGCGCGCAAGCATATGGATCCGGCCATAAGCACCTCGTTGGGCTTCAGTTTCAGCGAATGACATGTTTCTTGTTCGTGCTCGGTTTCCCTGTCGCTGTCCTGTGGTATTTTTCCGAAGGTATAATTAGAGCCATTGTACCAGAACCCGAATCGGCAAAGCTTGCTGGTATGTATCTCAGGGTCATGATCTTCAGTATTCCGGGGTTCATCCTGTTCGAGGGTGGTAAGCGATTTACTCAAGCTCAAGGTCTCTTCCGCGCTACGACTTATGTTCTCCTGATTGTTGCACCCTTCAACGTCTTCCTCAGCTGGCTCTTGGTTTGGAAGTTGCAATGGGGTTTCATTGGAGCTCCTACAGCTGTGGCCATCAGCAACAACCTTCTCCCCATATTCCTCTTCTTGTATGTCCGCTTCGTGGATGGACGGCAATGCTGGGGTGGATTTAGCCGACGAGCTCTCAGCAACTGGTGGATCATGATTCGACTTGCTCTGCCCGGTATGATCATGGTCGAGGCAGAATGGCTGGCTTTCGAGATCCTCACGCTCCTGTCGAGCCGCTTTGGACCCGAGTATCTTGCTGCTCAGAGTGTTGTGACAACCATTACAACACTTTCATACGAGATTCCATTCCCTATGTCGATTGCTGCCTCAACACGTATTGCCAACTTGATTGGTGCTGGCCTTGTTGAACCTGCCAAGATGACTGGTGTTGTGGTAAGTTTATGGTTAACCCAATATTGATATTGTCCGACTAATGAGGTCCAGGCTTTTGTCGCTGCTTGCATCATCGGAATGTTCAACCTGACTATTTACACAACCATGCGCTATCAGCTACCGCTTTTGTTCACCAAGGACGACGATGTTATTGATCTTGTTGCAGCGGTCATGCCAATCGTGTCGGTTATGCAAGTCTTTGATGGTCTTGCAGCAGGTGCTCATGGACTGCTCCGAGGTATTGGAAAGCAGTCGATTGGCGGCCCTGCCAACATTATCGCATACTACGCCCTCTCTCTTCCGTGCTCGCTCGCACTGGCCTTTGGCCTTGATTGGAAGCTGAGCGGTCTATGGCTCGGTGTCACAGTTGGAACCATGTCGTAAGTTGAATTACCCTCGAACTTGAAGCAATGTTTCTGACTGAATTAAAGCGTCGCGTCGATTGAGTATATCTACCTACTCCGAACCGACTGGCACAAGGCTGCCGAGGAAGCAGCCCTTCGAAACGCTGCTGGTTAGTGGCGTATGCCCTTGATAGTCTATTTATCTTATTGATCTTGGATCGTCTTGCATTTTTGGAGTTAAAGCAAGTACTGTGGAATTATGCGGTGGTTATATGACTTGTGGTGATAGCAAAAGGAGGAACAGTTGACGACGAATGTTGACGATTATATGGGAGTCGTGATAATGCTTTAGCTAGAACTGGTGCAAGCAGTCGGATATTAATGTGATATTTTTGTCGGAGTCAGCTAGATCCGTGCCTGGTGTACTCAACTGTTGCGAGGTTCAATTCATGGAAAGCTTTCAATTGAGTAACTGATTGTGTATAATCATACAAGGCATGTCGGAATCTATGGTATTATCTCATTTCTGCTCTGTTCTGCTATGCCCGCTCCCCTCGGCTCGTCTTCAAGTCTTGACTCATTTTGCGTCTGCCTTTTACCATTTCGCTTGGCCCCCCTTTAATAACTCCTCTTTCAAGTCCACGATTTGAAAGTCTGTGCTGAGACCATGTGAACGAGAAACCCGTATAATGACATAAAATTATCAGCTCGTTGTGCGATTTCAGCCCAACATAGAATGTGTGCGAATACCCTTGGGACCAAGTTCGCTTTGACACGGTTAGTGAAATTCTTAGAGAGGTTGTGGATGGTAGGGAACTTACTTGTAATCAACTCTGCTCAAACTCATAAGCCTTTGAGCCTCAATTGTCTGTGCATCCATGTTAGAGTGTAGGCAAAACGCGATACGAGCAGCGACCTGAGCACCAAGGAACATGGACTCCTCGAAGCCATTCTTTGTCCACTCGCTCAAGTAGTTCGGCAGAGTAGCAGTTTTGATGCTCGTGGGAGTCTGGCTGTGGAAGTGGTGAGTCGTCGTAGGTCCTCCAGCCTCAGAAGCTGGCTGCGGCGTGCCGACCATGTTGTTAGCGGTGCCAGCAGCTGCAGCCGTGGTAGCGGCCTGGAGGAGGGGATTCACGCCGCTTGAAGAGAGCTGGTGAGGTGCGCCTGTGAAGGAGCCAGTGGGTGTTTGAGCGCCGGTTCCTGTGGGCGTGGCCATGTTAGAGGGCAGTTCTGAGGTGAACATTGTGGCGGTAGATGGGGAGACAAGATGACGGGCGTTGAGGGTCTGGAGAATGTTCTCGCGAAGACCGCGGAGACGAGCACCGTTGCCAACAAAGACAAGGTTGTCCCAGCATGGAGGTCGCATGTACATGTCATCGATGCCCTGGACAGTGCGATAGATGGCGTTGACAATGCGATCAATCTCGCGACGTTGAGCGAAAGTGAAGCGCTCAAGACCGACCTCGACATCTCGACGAATGCGCTTTGGTCGCTTCTCAGGGGTCTCGGTAGTGGGTTGAGCGTCAGGCTTTGGCTCAGCCTCAGGCTTGGGTTCTATCGACTGCGCTGGCTCTTGCGTTTGTTCTGGCTTGGGCGCTTCTGTCGCAGGTGTCTCTGTCTCTGTCGCAGGCGCAGGCGAAGGCGCAGCGGTGTTGTCGCCTTGAAGTTGAGCTCCGTTGGTCTCGCCCTCGGGTTTGGGAGCTTCTGTTGTGCCGTTACCATTGGTAGTGGCCGCAGCGGTCTCTACGGTCTCCTTCTCCTTGGACGGTTGGGGGACCTCTTCCTGAATGATTTCCTCGTAGTAGAAGGTGTTGTGAGTCCTCTTGGAGTTGGGTAGACGCGCAACCTTAGCGGCGCCCTCACCGTCCTTCTCGCCCTTCTTTCGACCTCCCTTGCCCTTTTCTTTCTCTTTCTCCTTCTTGGCGAGGAATTCCTTTGTCTGCCCGCTCGTAACGATGGCTGCGACGTCTAGAACTCCATCATCCTCTGGGTTACCATTGCCCTCATCAGCATCTCCATTGTCTGTGGGTTTCGATGCTTCAGGGGCTTTTGGAGCAGCCTCTGCAATGGCAGAACCTGGTTGACCGCCTGTTGCGCCTGCAGTGTTCTCCGTGGGAAGTTCCATCAATTTCTCCTCAGTAGCAACATAAGGGAGGACTTCGCAAATGTTGCTCTTCTTCAGCTGCTCTGCCATATCATGGTTGAAGCCCTTGTTTTCTAGCAACTTGAGCAAGCTCTTTGTGAAAACCTCACCTCCGCTGATTTCACCATCGGCATCAGAGGCGCTGACATCCATGTGGTTTACAACTCGCCCATCGTGAATTGCTGTAACGTCGACCTTTTGGTAGCCAATATCCACCACAGTCAAGTTGGGCCACTTCAGACCATACTGCGTAGCGATTCCGCTGTGGATTATGCATAGCGCAGGTGTTCTTGTGTTCTCAAAGACGTATCGGGCAATTGTCTCGCAGTCGGGTCGTGTCCATTGTGGTGAAGCCATGAGCATGATGGGAGTGTTGTGGTATGTGGTTGTAAGCAAGCCGTGGACATGATCGAGGAAAGCGAGGAGTGCGCTCATGTTGACGATGCGACCAGCTACAAAGATGCGCAATTAGCATCGAGACCCTTGACTGTATCGCGCCATTCGATGGCTGTATATACATACCTTGAATGGGGTACACAGCTCCCTCGTCTTCATCAACATCCTCCAACCATTCCTCTTCCTCAACGCCATTCACAATAGTCGTGCGTTTCGTCTTGTGATAGGGCGCCCACTGATCGCCCTCCTTGAACATCCTGGTAGGCATGCGCCGAGCAGGAGGAGTCAATTCACTGCAACCCAGCTGAGCCATAGTGGTTCTGCTGCCAGGGCAGATGATGAGGACCTGCTCCTCGCGCCATTTGCCGGCCGTGCTTGACATTGTGCGATTTCGCTTCCTCGCACTTGCACTGATATCGAGGCTGTTGTTGTACTGGTAGTTATAGTGGTTGTGGTATTTATGTGGCGATGGCGTTACTGAGCCGTTGTTTCGTCGCGTTGGTGTTGGTGTTGGCGAGGCTTCTCGAGGTTTGCGCGCCCGGAGCTGGTACCGGGATGAGGACGCGACAGGCGTGAGTGTGGCTGGTGTCGCAGCATCTTGAGCGCTGTGGTGCACGTGACCACCCTGGTCTCTACGTTGCTTGGTTGGAGTTCTATAGGCCATCATGACAGACTCAAAACTCGATCAGAACGTGCTCTAAATAGTATCAAGAAGCCAAAATGAGACTCAAACTTGATGAGTAGAGAATCTCCATCTCTGATGTACTTTTAAATACTTGAACATGGCGTGAATGAACCATTGAGCTATTGTTGCTGTCACTATCAATATTGCCAGTGCAGAGCAGTGCCAGCCAAAGAATAAAGACCATTCACCTCAGACACTATATTCATTCATTCATTCATTCATTAACAATAAAGTACAGGAAACAATAAGTTCAGTTCATACTGTATCTATTCAATGGCATTAGGAATAATACTTTATCATAGTCTGACCTCTGGACTATACCAGGCCAGGCTTCCAAGAAACCACAACTAACTCCAGGTACACGGATCACTTGCGTTCTTCAAGGATCCTTTCCTTTTTATCCATATGTTCAAGCCTTACTCGTCTCATCTCATCTCATCCTTCCCATCCCATGACACATCCAGTACATCGACCAATACCCATTCCTCTTCTCATCAGTTTGCTCCTCGAGCTGGTATAAGCTATGCGCTGCTCGAGAGAACTGACAAAGTGGTTATGACCAACCCAACAAACGCCGTCAGAGGTCACAAATCGACCCCTGAACACACAAAGATCCCATCATAACGTACATTTTCACCAAAGTATTGACAAGAATGCGCAAAAAAAGAAACTTCTCTCAAAAAAGCCGCCCCAAGTAGTAATTGCCCATGAAAAGTGCAGGTCGTGCGCCATATCCCATCTACTGATGTAAAACCATCGTCGTTCTCAATTATACAACCGTGATCGTGTTGGGAGTTGTCTCATTCGATGTAATCTTCTTCAAGTCCTCATGTTTTTCGTTCAGCTCAGTTGGCTCAGCCTCCTTAGTCGGTTCGACCTCCTTTGATGGCTTTCGTGGAGTCACATCTTCAGTCACATCGTCTATGACTGAGAAAGGTCGGTCAGATGTAGGTGTTGTAAGTGTTGATCCATCGACACTCCATCGGTCATCAGTAACGCCGGTGTAGATGGATGATGTGTGCTTCTTCTCGGGTGTCACAGGGCTTTCGGGCCGCTCAGTCTGGGGAAGTGTAGGTGATGTCTGAGCATCCTTGGTCTCAACCTTGGATTCAGTTGCAGCCGCCTCTTCTGGCTCCTCGGTCTTGGCAATGTCGGTCTTTGCCTCTTCGGCTGGGAAGAACTCGACTTCGGATTCGGAGGATGAGTCATTCTGGGCCTTGTCCTCGACAGTCTTGGGCGCTTCGACCTTGGGCTCATCAACCTTGGGCTCATCGACCTTGACCTCGTCGAGCTTGGCTTCCTTAGCCTCAGGTTCTTCTGCCTTTGGCTCATCAATCTTGGGCTCCTCAGGCTTGGACTCTTCAGCCTTCTTTGCCTCAACTCTGACCTTCTCAACCTTGAACTCCTGGGGCTTGAGATAAGGTGAAGAGTCAGACTTGGTCTGCTCATCCTCAGATGCAAGATCTTCCTCGCTGAAAGCCTCCTTTCGCAGAGGGCTTCGGAGGTTTGAAACATCGCCGATCTCGCTCTTACTCGATCGCGAGGTCCTAGCAGGGCTCCTCATGGGCAGTGGGGGAGGAATCCTCTTGCCAATGGTAACCATGTTACCCTTGGCGTGGATCATGCGGGATGCGACAGCCTGGGTTCTGGCCGGCTGGACAGCAGCCACCTCAAATACCACGGGTTCCTCCTCCTCATCTTCCTCCACCTCGCTTTCGGAGTCACCCTCATTGTCGGTCTTTCGGCTGCTCTTGTCGTCCCTGTCGCTGTCATAGTTGCTCGAGGCCTTGTCGGTGTCATCCCTGGGCTCGACTTTGAGGGTGTCTGGTTCCACAGCTGTTGTGCTACTGTGGCTGGTCGCACTGAGAGGAGTATGGGCTCCGCTCAAATGTCTTATAGGGGTCAGATCGACCTTTGTGTAATCAACTTCCTCCTCTTCTTCCGTGACCTCGGGGATTTGCGTGCGGGTAGACCTGTCAAAACCGTCTTCGCTTTGACCTGGGCTGGGCGTTGTCTCGGGTGTTGTGCCCACATCCGTCTGTGTTCCAGCATCCGTCATTTGACTTTTCACCGTTCTTGAGGACATGTAACTGTTTCGGTTGCTCCTCGACACAAAGGTGTCAATGCTTTGCCTGTTGAACTTTGAGAATGCTGGGCTCGTAGGCGCGGGATTGAAGTCAAACTGGCTACTGGTAGGTCGCAGTCTTGACCCTGCCTCTCGGATTTCCAAACCAGCCATCTCGAGGGCCAACACACCAAAAGGATCGGGATCATCGACATTGGGGATTCCAAAGGCAGTTCGAGGCGAGGCGGGTGTTGAAGATTTGGGTGTAGCGATCATGGCGTCTCCTGGCGCACATTCCGCAGCGATTTTGCTTATCACAGAGGCATCATAGTCTGTCCTACCTTCTGCCATCTTGATAACCTCTGAGAGCGGCCCAACCTCCTCTACTTGGCGAGAGACGTTACCGGCCAGAATGTCCATCTGTGTTACTTGGTTGGCATAGAATCGCTCATTCTCGTTCCCTCGCTCGGCCAGGATACACCCGTTCAAGTTGACGACCTGGTTTTGACCCCGCGCTTTGAGGTATGTCAAAACGGTATTTCCCAGGTCCTTCCATTTTATGTGCGACTCATCTGAGTCAAGCGATACAAGGGGGCCACTGGTTAGCCCGACGTCTTCGCCTAGGGTGACACGAGGCTTTGTGATTGATTCGAGGGCGGCAAGGTTGTTAATAACGAGAACGCAATCGTAAACATCGACGCCGATAATAAAGCTGAGGGTGGGTGTATGTAACATGATTCCGGATGGGGGTGACCAGGTACCGTCTGACTTTCGTGCTATGAGAATACCAGAGCCGCCGGAGCCTGTCATGTACAGACCGCTGCGCATGCAGGTAAAGATGGCGATTCCGGCTGCGTTCTGGATGATGCGCTTGGGGATCTTCTTGGTGACTCGTTTTGGGGAGCGTGGTTCGCTTGTCGTCGATTGTGCGTCTTCTTCTTCCTCCAATGGCACGAGATATCCATCCGCTGTGTAATCATGTTAGCAAAAAAATGAGGCTGACAAGAAAAGTGAGACAAGCATACTGCAGAAAGACTTGAGGATGCGGGCAGCCTTTTCGCATTCAAGATCCAGAGTTGCAGGCCAGAAAGCCTCCCGTTGCACTCGGCCACTGGCATTAGCGGCTGCAGTATTTAACCTGGACAATGCATTGGAGTTTGCGACGGATATGGAGGTGCTGGAACGGTTGGAGGACCAGCCAAAGAGGCCAGCTCTAGAACCTCCCGACGACCTCTTGTCCCACGAGGGGAGAAAGGAAGAAACTCGCTGCATGGCGGGCCGTCTTGCCTCTCCGTCGCCGCCGTCTTGGCCAGGCGGAGGCACGACAGAGAGGACGGGAATACAGGGCGCGGTGCTGTTATTGTTACTGCTAGAGATGATTGTCGTGCCAGAGCGGAAGTGGACGGATCTCTTGGGTGGTTTGGTCGGTACAGATACGGGAGTAGCGAATGTTGATGTCGATCTTGGAGTTGGGGATGCGACAGACGAGGCAGGAGACGAGACCGGGGTTGTTGTTGCGGTGGTAGTGGGCGAACCGTATGATGATGTTGGTGTAGATGATGCTGTAGTCGAGGAGGAAGAGACAGAGGAGACGGAATTGGACTCGGAGAGAGGGTGAACAGTGACGAGCGGTCTCTTGAGTGCCGAATTGTAAGCGGCGACAACTGAAGCGTGAGAATGGGAATGAGAGTGAGAGTGAGGATGAGGATGAGACGGCGCCGAAGCCGAACTGGCGTGTTGATGAAGGTGGGATCGAAAGTAGTGTCCGCGCTGGTCCTGGTGGGTGCTCGTGGTGCTTGTACTTGTGCTCGGGCACTGACTTGGACTTGGACTTGGACTCTGACTTGGGCTTGGACTGGCTGAACTATTGCTAGCGTTTGCAGCAGTAGCGCCTCCAGTTGCAGAACCAGAAGACACTGAAATGGGACAAGTGGTCCCCTGGAATCACGATGTTAGCTGTAAAGTTTACAGGGCCTTTAGAACAGACCTCGAGTGAGGTGACCTGTCAGGGCGGGCAGGTGGGTGACGTGGGCCGCTGAGCCATTGGGACAGGACCAGGGCTAGGCCACTGTAGGCTACCTTCAGCTGCGGCCTGCTCGGTTTTTTTTGCGTTTTTGCAAGGATCCGTGCAGGGGCAAGCAAGGAAATGGAAAGGGAAGAATGAGGGAATGGGCGAGAGGGATGCAATGGGGATGGGATGATCCGCCTTTGAACAAGCCTCCCCGGGTCAAGATGAGACTCGATCAAGAGGGGACCGGGGGGGACAAAATTGAGGGTGAGAGGAGGATGGAAGAGACGAGGACAGCTGAGGAGAATATAATGGGTTGGCTGTTGGGGTTTGTTGCAATTGATGTGCTGTGTCATGATATACTGTTTCCTCATTGGATTGAACTTTTATCGATTGCTTTTCCATCGGCGCAATTGACTTTTCCTCAAAAACTCACTTCCTCACTCTCTTTCAACGGATCATCATCTTTTTTTCTGGCTGCTCCCGCTCAAGGCTCAGCCAGGGGGGTGGGAGCCTCTGGGTCTGATGACGGAACCTCTTAAAAACTTCCAGGGGCTTGGGCAACGCCCCTAAACCCAACTTTGACAAGGTGCAGTTACTGCCATTCAACTTTTACGCTGGGCGGCTGGGGGGGGGAGGCTGCCCTGAGTAAGGCAAGGCGTAGATGGCTGATGGGGGGTCGGGAAGTGAAGCGAGTGGGTGTGAAGCACATGTGAATGAATGACTCTGGTGGAGGGGACAACAAGAAGAGAAAAGAAGAGACAAGTACAGTAAAAGACAGTAAAGAAAGTAAAGTAAAGAAAGGTACTGACCGAGTTGTTCGTTGTGTTTGTTGAAGCTGTCTTTGTAGAGCCCCATCGTCCAAAACTCCATCCTCCTCCTGTTCCATTGCTTCGTCCATTGACCTTCATGTTCTCCTTCTTGTTGCTTCCTGCAATGCCGCTGATACTCAGCTTCTTCTTTCGCGCCGCCGTCATGAGGAATTTCCGATATGTTTCGCTTTGAATGAGGCTGGTAACTACTTACTAGACAGGGAGCAGTACAGCACAGTTCAGTTCAGTTCAGTTACTGCTGCAGCAAACATCTCGTCAGCTCATTCCCAGTCCCGGTCAAGCTCATGGTGTGCGGGTGACCCTGCACATGCTTGCATATTGGTGTGTGTGCCTGTGTACACAAGGTCCTGGTGTATCGAGTGCAGTGTGTGTGTGTTACGATACTGGAACAAGCACCATCCCAGACTATTCAACTCGTCCCGAAAAGGTACAGCACATCTCGGATTGGATACTCAACATCGCTATGGGTCCGCGATGTAGCAGTATCATTGCATCTCTTGATGTTGATCGTCACTTGACTCGAGCCATCATAGTCAAGTATAAGGCCATGTCGTGATCATAATGGATGATGGGGAATAAAAAGAGAAAAGAGAGAAAAAGAATATCGTACCTGTTTGAGCAACGTTCTACTTGTGCTCCCAACGGTTCCTCTCATCGCCCGTTTACTGTCTGTCCTCTCTCTGTCTCTTTCGTCCTCCCTTACACCTATACCAGACAGGTTGTGTAAAGGTCCGAACACGCTGTGCAAAAGACAGCAAATCAAATCACGGGGGGAAAACAGCACAAGCAAAGACAAAGAAAAGAATGCTCAATGAAGAGATCGAGATCGTTGAAGCAAGGTAAGAACAGGTTGAGCTTTGTAAGATGAGAAGAAATCACAGAACCCTCAACATCAAGAACGAAGTAAGGGAGAGGGAGAGAGAGACGACTTCAAGGGTTTTCGTATTTTGTCTGTCGTAAATACATACATAGACACATGGATATACATAATGCTTCACATTCCGTATCTATACTCCCTCGTTGTATATGGATTCCACCAACACGTTGCACTTTGTGCGAGAGCAGGCGAATTGCCATACATCGTGCTCTGGCTGCGTCTATTCTTTGCCCTTTTTTCCCCTTCTGGTCTGCCTCATCTTGTCTTGTCTCTGCATCTACGCCACGCGACCCCTGCCCACGAGCAGACCAATCCTGAGATATAATAGTCGACTTTCACGATCGGGGGGTAATAGCTGCATTCCAAGAGTGTCTCATCATTGTTCTGGACTGGGGGGGCTATTGCTTCTGTTCACAATCTATGGCCGAAAACATGGTTAGTGGACTTGCAACCGTCAGATATCAGAAGAATACATCCATAGTCATTCAGCCAGCCAATAACTATAGTTTGTCGTTATATGCAAAACACAGTCGTATCAGAATTGGATACAATAAAAAGGAAACACCCAGAGGAAAAGGAAAACTCTAAACGTCTAGCACTAATACAGTACTGTACTGTACATAAGTACTGCACTGACTCAGGAATGTGCAGAAGCTCCAACAGCTAAATAATAGACACTCTTGCACTGTTATTGTGCCCAAAACCCAATTAAAAACTGATGATCTTCAGTGAAATTTCTTCCTGTTGATTCTCTCTCCCCAGATTGTCGAGGTCCGGCGAGTCAAGATGAGATAGTCTTTGATCATGATCAACCACACCAAGACGCTACAAGCAAAAAGAAGAGCCTAGAGAGCTACAGCGGCGCATGGCAAAAGCGGGTCGAACTAGGCTAGGGCCCTTTTCAAATCTAACGGTCTTCCGCGGCCGGGATGTCACTCTATCCCATCCGTTTCCTACTGTACATACCTTAACCTTCTTGACATTAGACTTCTGTAAACAGTTACAGATAAGATTATATCTCTCATTGTATGTATGTACCTGCACTTGACCATGGATGTCTGGCATACGCAAGCCGTGACTTGCAAAGGGCAGCAAGACTGAGGCGTCGAAGCTGGCATATCCTTGAGTCTGCGTTTGCATTCCAGTACCAAGATTCGCAGCCCTCCTCAAGGCAGGGGACGATATTAATTTAACGAGCCAAGACACTTGTCAAAGAAACAAAGGGAACGTAATATCCGGATTAACTACTCCGTATGTGAGCGAGCATAAGCCATAAGGTATCTTGATAGATTAACCTGCGGGTCAAGGGTTTTGATAATTACAGGGATAGCTCCAGATCAGATTAACACAGAAAACAATTTATTTTCCGCGTTTGACGCTGGGATCCCCCTTGATTACCTAGGTTCAATGAGTCTTTTAAATCAAAACTCCATTTGACATGTGTTTCAAGGGGTGACACCCAAAGTCCCTGGAAACTCGAGACGAAGTTACATATAGTAAAACGGTCTGTTTCTCTGGTATCCTTCGTATGTATCCGTACAACGTCACATATTAATTTCCTTGGTCATATTTGAAAGGATTCACTGCTGCATGTTCTACGTTAGTTATGTTAGACATGCATTATAATTTCCTTTTTTTTTTCTTACTGCTCATCGGTCGTCGTTCTCTGGGGATGGGGCTTGCTAGTATTGTACCGTGCATCTTCATTTATCTCATGCATGATAATAAACGGTTTATTACTTGATTAGTCTGATATAGGCCAACAGCCAGTCAGAGTTGACAGTTTGCTTCTGTCTTTGAGGCCATAGCTAGTGCTCCTTCAGCAGTTTGCTTCACTTAGTATGGTCTTGTTGGAATGGACAAGCAAGACTTGTCCCGTGCTTCATGATGGTCTCACAATTGATGCTCCATGCAAGCATCACGAACCACGTGTAACCCGCCTCGCATTTGCATTACTTTTCCAACTCATGAGTTCTCTAGTTCTCTCTCTCTCTCTCTCCCTAGAATTCTAGTCCTCGCCCTGTCATTCCAGGAGCTCTCGTGCCGCCTCAAAGGGGAATGTTTCTGAAACAAGGCTTGCAGTACCGAGAATGGCTTGTGTGACCGGCTTACGACTGCGGCCGATATTAGCTGCTGCTGCTGCTGCACGCACAGATGATCACCTGCAGAGAGCATTAACCATCAGTTCATATACTTGTCATGATGAGAAATGGAAGTGACATGCTTTAGTGCCCAGCGAAACTCGATGCGTCTAAACCGCGGATGCGCTGCCGACATTAGATTGGATTGGATTGGATGCTTTGAGACAAGTTTGCAAGTCTGAGACCAAACCTACCAAAAAAAAAATTATAATCATTCATTCATTCATTCATTCAACTCATCCCCTCCAGCTCCAGGGCCTTGTACTCTCTAGGACTCTCCCTTCACTTGCCACTCGACTTCATCTTCAGCCAAGCCTTCAACCCCTTTTGGTCAAGAGGCGCCGAAACGGCTTCTACTTGTCCCTCAGCTCTTCTCCTGATGTCTCGGTGATTGCTGCAGCCGTTGATTCATGTCTTGAAAAGTGTTGCCATTTCTCTTCACCAGAATTTTCTTACAATCGAATGACGTGCTATATACATTCCTCTGTTTTTAGCGCCTAATAGACTTTCATTAATGCCATCGTAGAGGTTTGATCGATCATGATGATATTGGTCTCGATTTCTCAAGCATCATCGTGTCAACCCCTAGCTGTTGCTTCCATAGCGTGCTTCTTCTGTACAGCTATCACTAGAAAGTATGCAAGAGGAAAGAAGGCAAATTCCAGGACATCCCTTGGGTCTCTGCTGTGCCGTTCATATTCTCAAAGCTGTCTGGTAAACGTACAATATCTAAGACCCATCATACTATGGCTGACATACCATGCTCGCTCTGATTGAATCAACTGCCACAAAGGACCCTGAAGTACACAAGAGACGAGTGTTTCCTCTGGCGACTATTGTAGTGTACCAATGGCTCGATCATGCTAAGTCGTTGGGAGTTCAGAGGAATTATGTGACAGAAACGTTCGATAGCGAATCTCACATATTCTCAGGGCTTGGTGTTTGTCTCGGAGCCATATCTCATAGAATGTAGGCATCTAGGTTATTTTCTCGGGATGTTGGCCATGCCTTCAAGACCTCAGAGAATTGGTAGAGCTGATTCTTGAGAAAGATGTGAGGAACACAATTATGAACATGAACGATGTGACAAGTTCACCTTTTCTGTAATCATAAGCTCCTTATGAATAACCCAGCCAACTTGATTTAAATTGGGCTGTTCTTGTTGATATATATTTGGGTTATATTACACTATCAGTTCATCTCCTCAAGACAGGCAGACCTCTGTTGACTCCTGAAGATGACGTCCCCGAGAAACTTGAGTCTTTACACTCTCGAGCCATGTATATAAATCGTCCCAGTCCTTACATTATGTTTGAGTGTTTGACTATGTAGATTCTATGTCAAATGGTAACATGTTCAACTACATCTTACGTGAATCAGACAACACCAATTCTACTCCAGAACTTCAAAGTTAACACAGCTCGCATCTACTCAACTCACCTCTACTACTTAGAAGCTGCTGCTGTGTCACTTGAGGTCTAACAGGAACGAAGAAACCGCATACTGTTAACAATTTCTGTAGACAAAGCTAGTAATAATATGCTTCCCAATAGTTCCTAAAAGAACAACGGCCCATATTCGCTCCCCATCATATCCTTGTGCGCTCACCTCATTATCATAAAACTCCAAAACACAGTATCCTTCTCATCATAATTCATTACCCCCCAACTGTACCATGCCCAATACTGCCCATTTCTTCTTGAGTACTTGGACAGCCAACATCTTATATCCTCCACAAAGGCTGAGGATACTCCCCTCCCTCGAGAATATACCTCTCAAGCCTTTCACTCTTCTCTCCCATGATCCTAACAATCGTGTCCACAGCAGGCACATCGTTACGAAAGAAGATCTGATACCAGCCCACGTTATCACTGAATCGCCCATTGATTCGAACCGTCTCCAGCACCTCAAGTTTCTCTCTCATGAGCTTGAAGATGAAATCCCAATCGATGTCAGTTGAACTGAAAGGATCACACCATCCATATATACTCTGCAGGTCAACTTTCTTGAGCGTTGAACGGTGTTCGATAATTAGACGGACAAAGTGCACAAAGTTGATGTGTAAACAGCTCAGGTCGATCTTCTCGAGGTGAGGAAGCCTCTTCTTAATGTAGAAGTCAACATCGCTGGCTTCGAACTCGACAGGAGTGCTGTGGACTTTGAGATCTCTGATGTTGGGCATCAAAGAGATGAAGTAATCGAGGCGGTCTGGCTTGAAGGAGATGACGTCGTATTTCAGATGCAAGTGTAGCTGAGTCACCGACCCAAAGACTGTTGATACTCTTGGGTCCAGTGTGGATGGTAGTTTCAGGTACGGATGTATTATCGGCTCGAGCGTTAGACTCTTGAGTGGTACATTGCGTCGGAGTAGGGCATCCAAGATGGCTTGCTGTGACTCTTGAATCTCGTCGCCAGCTAATTCCATAGATTCTTCCGAGCTAAAGACGTCGTCAATTGCCCTATAATCTTTCCAAGGACACTGCGTCCAAGTCAAGCACACGGAATCGAGATTGGGTAGCCTCATGATAGCTGGAACTACCAAGTCAAGAGGCAGCTCAATTGGCTCGAGGAAGATATCTTGAGTCTCGAGATAAGGACCCCAGGCTCGATGCAGTTCATTTGCGTTGATGATTCGCGATGTAGCGTATTCGACCTCTTCCTCAACCAAGCGAGCCATGTTGAACTTGACGGAGTGAATGCGCCTTGCGCAGCTTGGTACAAGGGAAAGATGATTTAGCCTCTCTCCATCTTTCCTCCACGGGACGCCATCGAAATTGGGCAACGCAAGGAGTGGTTTTGTACATTCTGCAATTGTTTTACATGAGAGTCTGAAGTTTTTGAGATCTCGGCTTGATAGAAAAACGCCAATATGGTTGATGAGCTCGTATGGGAGATGTCTAAGGCGGGGCTGCGATTGCGATGACGATGACGATGCTACTGGCTCGTGATGCTCCATGATTTGTTCTTGTTCCTTCGAGCAAGCTTTGGTGTTGTTTGTATACTTTTATACGAGTACGAACAAGTAGTCCCCTATATCGCTCACAAGTAGTGAAATGCCGACTGTGTTTGTGTATGTTCACGTCAAGATATAAAGAGAGAGTTCGGCTTCAATCTCGTCCTCTCTTGACTGGAACCTCGGAACTGAGCTACTGCCACGCCCCACGGTAAACCTATCACGTTCTTTTCCACAGCACCTCTCTGTCTATTCTCATCCCAGTTCTCATCCGTCGATTCACGGCGATACGCCTCATCGCCTCTCCAACGCCTCAAGTATGAGTATTCCTCCAGGAAACTGTTGAGCTTATGTGCTGATGCCTGTCATTTTTAAAAGGAGACCCAAGGTCATGTGACTGATTGTTCTCGTCCTCATTCTCCCATCATCATCACATCAACTATCATGCTCAGGTAAGTTGCCTCATCCCCAACCGTAGCCCTCAGCACGAGGACTTACATTCACAACCAGGGCTTACAAGAACCTCTCACCCAAGACACGTCTCGGCGTCGGTGTCGCAATCATCGCTTGGGGTGCTGGAGGACTCATGTTGACTGATCCACTTGAGAAGTCTCTTGGCTTGACTCCAACCGAAGAGGACAAGGCTGTGCTGGACAAATACACACCAAAGATCACCACTGTTGACAAGAACGAGAAAGACGGTAACTGAACTGAGAGGCTTGCAATACATATATAATAAATCACATCTACACGTCTCCCAACGGCAATGTTTGGTAAAGGATAACTAGTGAACAAAGCGCAGTGTGAGGGAATGATCTCATTACATCAGAAACAAACACATAATACTTCACAATTGGGCACTAACAATATAGGCAAACATCATTAACCTGCTCCAAGCCATCAAGTCATGATGGTCTACCGGTTGACCATCAACCGGTTAGACCTCCCTTTCTATCTTGATCAAAGTCTAATATGCAGTTACAACTCCTCTTCCCGTCTATTCTCGACAAATGCATTGCACAACAGTGCCAACCATGGATGTGTGAGGCCAATCCGGTCTACCTTGAGATGACCATCACATTGGTGAAACCCAGTGACCCAGGAAACAAAGAAAATGAAGAAAACAAAGCAGAATGCAGCGCAACGCCTCCAGATGCAGCCCCCACCCCTATAATACTTTTTTTGGTTCTGTAAGAAATTCATACTGCCGTCCCTCAGTCAAGCTCCGTCTTGACAGACGCAGTGCCAGCGTCTTCCACCACTTGTGGAAGTGGTTTGAATAGTTTTGCCATCTCCAATGTGAGATCCATTGCTCCATACTGATCATCAATCTCTCCGACAGATCCTAATTCTTCTCCTCTGCTCGCGCCATCTGACATCACCCACGACTTCACCGACTTCAATAATTGGATAATTTGGACAAAGCGTGCATCCGACGACAACCGTAAGTCCGCCGTTTGCGTGTGCTTGAGCAGGTAGTTGGAGAGCCAATAGAAATGGATGCCATCTCGCGAGAACCCGTGCCGTCGAGGATTGCTAGATCCCGGCAGTGTTGGCGGGAACTGATTGGCCATGTCCGCATCCCAATTATTCTTGAACTTGCTCAGAGCGATAACAAGTGCCTGCAGACTTTGTGGGTCAACGTTGGCAGCCGCCCCCTCCACAGGAGTACCCCGTCCACTATTGTGGCCGGCTGGAGTCATCCAATCATTGGGAGGAGGCGTTCCAAATTTGGACAGCTGAGCCGCATTGCCATCAATCTGGGCCCGCCGAATCAGAGCTAATATGCCATGGATGAGAACAAACTTTCCATAAAGGTTGGTACTTCCAGGCTGGATCTGATAAGAGGGGTGCAGCAAAGCTTTGAGAGCCCAGTCCATCTCAGGTTGTTTTGGTCGCTGAGTGCCATAAGGATTCTTATCGCGAGCGGCAGCATCGCCGTTGAGGCCAAGCGCAGAAGCACAGTCCCCGGCATTGTCCGCATCCCAAGCGGTGTCGTCGCAAGGCAAAGGTAGATGAAATTCCATAACATCAAACAAGGGTTGAGAATTGAAGTAAAGTCCCATGGCAACGTCCATTAAAAAGACGCCAAACATTAGACGATTTCGACGCTCTTGATCGACCCAAGTATCCCAGTTCCATTGCTGCAAATCAAGAGTGTTCCGGTCAAAATCGATTTGGTGAAGGGGTGACAAAGAAGCAGGGTCACGCGACGACTGGAAAAGATTCAGTCGCCTGGCGTTGGCTGCAAGAGAGGGGTAGATCTGTCGAGCCCGCTCTCTTTGTTGAGGGTTTCCATTCCAAAGTAATAATATACATGTTAGCAAGACAGCCTGAAGCTCTTCAACATCAGCCCGAGATGCGTGACTCGGTTGCCCTGCCAAAGGTTCAGCATTAGACATCATCTTGCAGTCGCGTTGAAGTGCGACAACAAGAAAATCCATCATTTCGCGAACATTGGACGGGGTGACATTGTCTGAGTAACAGGCGCCGATGCAACACATGCCTGCAAGTAAGCCAGTATACGCCTCCATGACCTTAAACGTCGCGACATGGATGAAAGGCATGTGGATGTGGAAATGAGTGTACTTGTCCAAGAAGTCCTTCACGTTGTCAGGCGAGAAGTAGAGATTCATCCCCGCGCTAGAGGGATCGATGGCTTGATTAGGAGGATAGAAAAAATTAAGGATCTGATCAGAAAGAAGATTGTATGAGGTTTGGTGAGATGGCATTCCCATATTCGACAAAAGGGTGTCGCTGGCGCTGGCGCCTGTCGTTCCGGGCCCGGCATTAGGTTCGGGTTTGATTCCGCTCTGAGTCTGTCCAAGATTAGGATTGAAAGATGTGTTGACGTAGGTTTGATGCGCACCAGCCTGGAACATCTGAGACCAATCAAGGCCAGATGGAGGGTTTGTGTTTGAGCCGCCGTACATGGGCAGTCCGTTCTGAGCGGGAGGCATGCTGTAGCCAGTCATCTGCTGCTGGTTCATGTTGGGGTCAGCACCATAGGGCTGCGAAGCACCCATGACCTGACCGTTCATGTTCCGTCTGTCAGCGTTGTTACCGTTGTCGAGACGACCAAGCGAGCTGGATCGAGAGAGTTGGCTCTGATCCTGGGCCATGTTGTTCATGCCATCCGAGACTGGGACTATGCCAAATGGGTGGACCATATTGTCTGCGGGCAGGTTGCTCAAGCCATTGAGGTGGTTGAGGTCACCCTCGTGGGCGAGGCCGGCGGCCTTCTGAGCCTGCTGCTGGTTCTTCTTAACGTGAGCCTGGGGGTGCGACAAGTGACTAGCTCCAGTGGGGTTGCCACGGCGGATAGAGCACTTTTGGAAATGACGCTTCAGGATATCACTTCGAGAGAAGGTATCGCGGCAAAGAACACACATGTAAGGGCGATCACCGGTGTCTGTGAGAAGGTATGTCAGTAAAATCTGTCAGTGTCAACAAGCTGTTATACTCACGTCGCAGAAGGTGGCGCTTAAGATGCTTGGCATGGAGGTAAGTCTTTGTGCAGTGAGGGCAAGGGAATTTGCCATCTGCGTCTTTGACAGGAATTACGGTGTTCTTGGCGCCAGTACCAGCGGCCGGGGCAGCAGGCCGTCCAGGAGCACTGGGCAGGATACCGCGTCGTCCCTGAGATCCAACAACGTGAGTGGGAGGTTCACCCTCTGGCATCACCGCAGTGGGTTGCATAAGAGAACCAGTGCCATAGGGCGACGAGACGCCAGGTTGGGACATGATGCCTCCAGGAGGCATAGGACGTAGCACAGGAGGACCGCGACCGCCAGCAGGAGCAGGCGCGATAGGCTGTGGGTGAGACGCGGCAGTGGTCGCCTGGGGCATCATTGCAGAGGTGCCATAGGCCTGGGGAGGAGGATATTGGTTCTGGGCCATTGAGTACATACCAGCGCGGTTCGCGGGCTGCGATGTCTGCTGCTGGTAGGTAGGCATGTTGGAGGCCGACCCAGGCGTGTTCGGGGTGCCCGGGGTTCGCGGCGTATGAGGGTGGCTTCCGTACATGTTCTGCATGGCCGAGGTTGGAGGCTGCAACGGTGGCAGAGTCTGAGGTAGAGGAGAGCCGGTTTGAAGTTGGTTGGGAGAAATCGCGGTTGGTGAAGGATAAGTCTGACCAGAAGAAGTCGTGTTTATACCATTGGAGGGGTAGTGAGGACCGTCCATGCTACTCTTGGTAGACGCGAAGCTGGTGACAATCGTCGTGGTGTTGAGAATACCGCGACGCAAAAATAAAAAAAATAAAAAAGCTGCCCGGGGTACAATGGACCTTGGTGGATGACAAGTCCAAGTCGAGGATTTGCGGAGAAGGGAGAAAGAGGAGGGGTCTAGGAGTTTTGCAAAACTTGAGAGAGCAAAGCAATATCAAATGCAATGCCTTCTAGAGCTCCGCAGAAGATGTTCCCGGATGGTGGAGGATGAGGCTCGTGGCAGGTCCCTCTTTGAAGGTAGTGGTTTGGAGAGGGTGCACAGAGTGGAGAACTGGGTCCCGAACCTTTTTAAGTATTATTTTTTTTCTTCTCGCGGTCTCCTCTCTAGACGGTCGAGCTGTCAGGGCAGTTTTTGTAAAGGTGGGTAACGTTGAGTGGGTTCAGAGTGGGTGGGTGTGAGAAGAAGAGGCGAGTGAAGGAGGGAAAAAAAGAAGTGGGTTGGTGCGGGTGTGGATTAAAAAGCGATGCAGAAGCAGCACTAAAGTATGTAAATTTTTCGGTCTTGCTTAGTACGCAATCACGAGGAGCGGTCGAAGGCGAAGGAAAGCAACAGCAGCAGCTGAAGTGAAGGGAGGGAAAAGTTGCCAGTCGCGGAACCGTTAGTAAAAATGCCTTGGCCAGCACACAGTATGTATTGCAAGATAAAGCCGGTACTCGCGTGGTTGCAAATTCCCAACCCAGTTGCAAGTAAAGAACCAGCGAGAGGATGTGGGAAGTGGATAATGTTGTCAAGGGAAGTGGGCCCACAGCGAAGCAAAGGAACCACAATCAGAATAGCTGGCGGCTGGGATCTGGAGGAAAGGGCGAAAATAGGCCACAGAGGGTCGCGGGTCGCGGTCGTGTTTGATGGGGCCAGACGCCAGACGCGCAAATCGACTTTCAGATATCACGACAATTGAGGTGATGGTGTTTTTTTTTTTTGGCGATGTATTTGAAGATGCACGAAATCTAAAGAGCCCAAAGAAGAGTCGATGATGGTATGTGAGTTGTGTGAGGGAAAAAATTTCGGGAGAACGAGAGAACGAGGAAAGATGGAAAACGAGGGAACAACGACCTACGGGAGGCAGGAAGATCTGAAAACGCCGAGGTACCTCCTACCTACTTGCTCTCGCCTGGGAACACTGAGATCAGGGCAGTGAGAGCGCGGTTGCGGTAGCGTGCCTGCCAGTTACAGGCGGAAAAAGATAGAGCAGGAGCAGTAACCGGCGTAAAAGACGGAAGTACCTGTTACCGAGGCCGGCGCCAAGCAAGGAAGACGCTTCAATACTGGCCGCCAACTGTTTGCAGTGTCAAATTTGTTCCTCTTCTAGCTTGGATGGTTCGAATTTTTTCGTTTTACTCTTCACACGCCCCTCATCCTTCTTCAATCTGAATCAAATCGGGTCTACGGCGATATTTCTGGCCTGTCCAACTTGGATGTTAGCGCAGGTGCCATGCCATTGCCGCTCTAAGCCGCCAGATTCGGGGCTTGCTCGACACCTTAGCTAAGGTAATTCATTTCGCTGGCAGTTTGCGGTGAAAGCTACGGACGGATACTTACTCGTCACTTACCGACTCACTGCCATGTCAAGTCCAGGCCAGGTACCCTCGTCGTGTCCACAGGTTCTTGGAATAGGCTATCATAGGAGCGAACAGTGTCAGTTCAAGTCATCAGCAATGGTATTGGAAACGCAAGACTCCAATTGAGTCCAAGAGGGCATCATCATTCAGCTTGCCAGCCGTCAACAAGGAAAGAAAATGATGAAGAAAAAACCTTGTGTACCATCTCTACTAGACACACTTCCTGAGTGCGATCTACTGCGCAGTATCGTACGAATAAAAGCGCCAAACTGATTCGGGACTTTTGAACGAAGTTCGCCAGGCGAGGCGCCTACGATATGCAAACCCTCCTGTAAGAGAAACACACAGCTATTGAGAGTCCTCTCAGCGCCGAGGTAACTGAAGCATTGCGCGGCACCGTTGGCGCAAGTCTACCGGCCTCACCGTCCGACATCGCTGTAATCAATCAGCTACTCAGCGGTTGTCTTTAAAAGTTCGCCTCATATGATGAAAGGTCTGGTGGGTAGCAATCACTGAGTTACCATATCATCATCATCAGCGACACTAAACTGACATCTCTCTTACACCAAGTTTCTTGCCTTTGAGTCGTTTGTATGGCCGGGGTTCTGACGGCACTTGCAACGATCCTTCTCATCTTGCGATCCTGAACACAGTCAGGGAAACACTGCTATCAAAAATCAAATCCAGGATGATGCACGACGCGTCGAACAACTTCACAAACGGGCTTGTGTTCACAGATTCGCACGGTCGATACTGTACACTTGATAGGTTGAAAAGGTAAGTTGCTCGCAGGGGTGGGGGCGTCTGCAGGGAATGCTGGAGGTTGGGTGATTTCGTAACAGGTACGCATTGTTTTGCTACCTGGCAAGCATAACGCGCTTGTGTATCCCTTGTACACGATACCTGACACTAGTCTTTCGATTCCCGGTGTCGTAGCCGGCCTCGCTGCACACCCAAGGTCACGATGCTTCACACCAAATTCAAGTCCTCTCACCGCATTACCTCATACACGACTCGGACACCGAGTTCGCACCGGGATTCCTCGACCTGATCATGCAGCGTTTTTCATTTGAACGATTTTCCCTGCGTTTTTTGCCTGATCTTGTGAACAAGTGTAGAGGCTAGTCCGAACGTTGCAGAGCTAGTGTTCACGAATGGCTTTTCTCGATTACCTAATATTGCTCTAACCAGTGTCAAGATGAAATCGCCCTTATTAGAAAGCTGAGACAAGACAGACTGCTGTTTATTGAATACGTCCAGATCTCAGTGCCAGATTTTCCCATGTCTCATAATTACCCGGACGACGAATTGCTTCTTTCATTTTAATGACATATCGGTCAATAACCAATGGTTGGTTTGCCGTGGTCATGTTATGAACATGATAAAACCAAGTGACAAAGAATACGACTATCACAGGCATGCCTGTCGCGTGCAGCTTGATAACGCTTGGCCATGTCAGGTCTTGGCAACAAGCATGAACAACTCTGTTCAGTTAACAATACTGCTTTCCGGCATACCGCCTCATACTACGAAACACACTTGACAACAGTTTCCTAGGCCAGCTAACTGTTAGAGGCCAGCCATATGCCTAAATGGGTCAAAATTCGGCTCGTGACTCGAAGAAGCCGTTTTTCCAAGATGTTATGCAGGATCCACGAGTCAAGCGAAAACGAGCCCCAGTCTGTTGGTTCAAGGGTTTTGAATCAAGGCTGACATTGCTCAGAATGCGAACTTAGTGCTCGATCCGCTCAGTTTATGAGTGAACGAGCAATGTCCATACCACGGCGACCACTTGACTCATGCATTACTCGATCAAAATTTTGAGCATGACAAAATCAACTTTCGATGGCCTGGCGGCTATTGCAGTCCTGATGAAGCGTGCCAAGAGAATGGAAAAAGTAAGGTGGGGACAAAAGGAAAGGAAGGCAAGCAAAATTCGCCGAGCGTACAAGGTACTCCTGGGACGTTGGAGACAATGGTCCGTGGAAAAAGGAAACACTATCGGAGAGTCGCCTGGGTTTAATCAAAGCCGGACATCGGCCCAGAGGAACTTCTTGGTCACGCACTCAGCTGTCCCTGAAATGCAGGCACGCCTGTAATCACATTGACCAGCACCCAATGCTAACACAACATCGTCTCGAGACGTTGTTCCAGGGTCCCTCATTATGTTGTCAACGCCAACCGTTCAATGGCTCCCGCAAGCATAGCGGGTGTTCCCACCAAAGCAGATCTCAGTGGAGCAGGGTCCCTTGGAAACCCCTCATCTTCCCGCCATTGCATCTGCTGAAGGACGAGGGTGGGAAGTCGAAGGCTTCGATTCTGACTCCAGAAGGTTATGGTGGAGTCCTTTCCCGTGAGGAGTCGAACTCCATAGTTGGAGAAAACATCGTCTTTTGAGCCGCTGACGCTCGCCTATCAAGAACCCTCGCATCTGTTACTATTAGCTGAACCGCAGCAATGCGACAGAATATCGTCCGTCTTGATGACTTTGTAGCATAGCATTTCTGGCTCACTTCTCGGAGTCGGGCACTAGGCCGCCAAATCTGGCTGCCTAGAAACCCGAGTCCTTTCCGTGATCGGACGATGACCATCCAATTCGAAACAAAGAAGGGACCTTGGAGAAGACCATAGGGAGCGGGAACACCGAGAGACAAGCAGGCATCATTCCCGGGAAACAACAAGAGAGAACGACTGTGCTGTTACGCTAGCTCATTGAGGTTTGGAAGAATCTGGAGCCCATGTCCCTGAGGTTGAGAGCTACCCTACCCTTGCCTCGGTGGCGTCGCGCTTTAGGCAATGAATCGGTGCGGATGCCAGGCATGTGTCAAGGCCGGGGCAACGTGGAAAACACAGCTGCCAGATCGTTGGCAAAAGGGTCACACACCATTCCTGTTATCAATCTCGTTGATACATAAAATCATTGTGGTGTTGAAGTGGAAGAGTCATTGGCAATCATTGCGCAATTCTCGTCCAATATTGATATCAAACTCGTGCAGGGTCAGTTATCGCTCCAGACTCCCAAGCAGTACTGGGCACGGCCTTGTCTCACAGAACGCTTATCCCTCCCTCTCATGACTGGTGATGACGTCTATTTTCTTTCTCACTTTTTTTTTTCCGAAACTTCACCGACTCGAATATCACACATGCCCCCGTTCTGGGCTCTGCTGTCTGAGAACAGTATCGTGTACTCCACTCTGCTCGACTCCTGGTCTAACGTTATTAATGGAATCTCAACACTTTGTTTTGTGTTCGAGAATGAGTCGTGCTCTAACATCAGACTATTGATAGCAGTTCAGCTTCCGCTTGAGAAAAGTGTTAAGAGTGTACGAGGCAATGCTACAATGCAGGCTTTGCATCTGATGGCTGACAAATGGTACAGTCAATACCATTTCATCAACGGTTTGGGCATTTCTTCCGTGGTTATTAATCAGTTTAAACCGGGTGTCGTCGGCAACAATGTTAAGATGTCATCACGGGCCTAAGCAAAGCTCGCTAACGGGGGCTTAATCTGGTAGGTAATGGATAAGTTAATGCTCGCCCTTCTCAGCTTAAGTCCGGAAGAGACACACCTTGATGGAAAATCCCTGTTCAGATATCGGAACTGCTTCATTCGGATACCCGATAGATTCTTAGTCGCTGTCATGCACGGCCAGGATTTCCAATGCATTGGACATTTGAATAAGGAATGGGGACAATCTCTGAGGATTGAGCTTCACTTTCGAAACAATCGCGCAGCTTAGTGATTACAGGGGCAGCAACTTGAGAGAAATGGCTTTTTTGGATCGCCGATAGTATCTCCTTGAGTGTGATTGAAGCCAACCAAGCACATTTCACGTACACTGACACTCAGACGCGCACACACACACACACACACACACACATGCGCGCGCGCACTCAGAGCTTCAATGCACCACACCAATCCAGCGCCATGTTCGGCAATCGTTGGAGAAGCGGGACTGGTGGAGGCATAAACTGCCGCTGATGGTGCCGTACAGAGGATGTTGAGCCTCAACGCACCAAGCTTCTTCTACTGGGTCCCTTCCCGCTTCTTGAGGAGCTCGGAGACCCGTAAGAAGCCACAACGATCTGGATACACAATATAAGGCAATGCACGTCGTGATGGCTTCATCTCGACACCACAAGTTGAGGGCAAGTCGCAAACCTTGTTGTGCAGGTAACTCATTCAACTCCCTGCAATCAACTCAACACTTTCCTCTTCCAACAAGGACGGCCCATCACCGTTGATCAGGATTGGTCAGGGTTTACACTATTCCTACAACGCTGGACGTGCATACAAAATACGGTACCGTAGGTACACGCCTGTACGAGTCAGAATCATTTAGTTTCGGAACTTCGAAATTCTTGACATCGTGATGAGCGCAAAAGAAATCATCACAATGTATATCCCTCACGTCAAGGTCTGCCCCTAGACCAGTCTAGTGATCAGCCATCAAAACACTGAATGTTTTGGGCGAGTGCGGAATTCACAAAAGTGCTCCCAACCCTTTTTCTCGTGACGAGCAGACCAATTGAAGGGGTTCGAGCAGCACACTCAACGAGTGTTAAGATGATTTCCGACCACACAACCACACCTAACAGTCTCATTTACGTCACAAACTTTCACATTCTGCATCCAACAACACTTCTCGCATCACCACCACCACCACAACCACAACCATCACCGCCGGCGTTGTTCACTAGGTGGTGATAGTGCGGAACCTTACCGGACAGGCGTGGCTGGCTAGTTTATCCATGGTGTCCCATTCACCACGAGGCCCCCCACCAACACTTGGCTACTCCTAGCAAGCGTGTGTTTTAGTTCAAGACGCCATCACCAACCATTCGCTATTTGACGGAATTATCGAGTACTGTGCGTTTACTGTACTGACTACTGAGCGAGGCAAGGGAGTGAGTGTTGATTCGGCAAACTTACCTCGCATTGTGATAGTCTGGTAACTGTTGCTGTTTTGAATCCGAGGAAAACTGCAACCTTACGGATACAATGATGATGCCTGGGGTTGGTTCATCTTTGTGGTCCGACTCAATACTGAATGAGGTGTGATACGGACCAGTTGAGCTTAGTTATGTTCCTAACCACTGAACCAGCAACAGCATGGCAGTCATTCCCGGCTGACTATTAATTATCCGCTTGTCTGAACGGGAGCTATTGCGCTATTGAAACGCTTCTTACACTCATGTGACTTGAGCACGGTACCTATGGAATATCGTGCACTTGCCATGCGCTCAGTGTGCTGAGAAGCTTCACTGTACCCAGTACGGGGATCATCTCACACTCATGTTCTGATCTGGCGACGACGAAAATATGACGACAGTCAGAGTGCGGGATCTTGTGAATTGCATGTTGGATGTCACGGGACGGAGGATGCCGCGGCATTGCAGCATTTATCCGACTCGCACGGAAAGGGCAAAGTTCCTGGTGAAGATGAACAACAGCACCTGTCTCGCGATAATTACGGCAGATCTTCCCTTGTCAATCACCATTTGCACTCCACAGGCCAGCGGCTAACAAGGACAAGTTGCAGCCTTGGTTGGCATGGTTGGTTGCATTCACCACCCCCGAAGGTTGTCTGCCCTTCTGACTTGCATGGCCTTCTGGCTAGTCCAGCATGACCCTGAATCCCTGAATCAGGCATTATGAATTACGAAGGATTGTCAAGGATGCAATGTGAACCCCCACGCCGCCGAGACATTGACTGCAACCCCCTCCTGTCTGCGTACGGTATGTACAGCACAGTACTGCTATTCGGAGCCGCTCTGACAGCACAAATCTGTTGGTTCTTTGTGATTCTGACGAACGCGTGAATAAAAATTCCGTAAAATGAGATGATGAACGAATGCGTGCGTGTCCTCGAGGGACACGAAAGACATGCAGATGTGTAAAGTACCGAAACAAGACGCTTGCAGGCTATCGTACAGTAGCCAAGCGCAAGTGCCATAGGTTATGCCGGGTGCAGATCTACCCTGAAGGTAACATCGCGAACGCAAAGAGCTGGTGCTGGCTTGTCCATGGCAGATTGACTTTGTGTGAAGTCTGTGGTATAGGGTGGTTTCACTGCACTCGGTAAGTTTCTCCTCTTGACCTCACAAGGTTTATCGTTCAGTTCCCAATGGTGCGGTGATTATGTGTCCGCGAAGGTTTGAGGGATGTCATGTGTTTCCTATAACTTTGTTTTCTGTTATACTTCCTTGAAACCTGAAACTCTTGGTGACGCAGTAGTATCAAAACAACCATGGATGGCGCATGTTCTACCGGCGGTGATATCCAAACGTGGAGCCCAAGATGATGTTAGCAACTTCATGCCTTGCCCGTTCCTGGTGATGGATCTCTCCCCGCATCCTTGATGTGGCTCTTGGTGGTCGTCCTAGGTCCTAGTCAGGAACTGGCAACAATTGCTTTGTTCTAGAAGATGGCAATGAGATGGGGAGATGGGGCATCTGGAGTATTCCCCCGCATCACCCACCCCCAAAACACCATGTACAATGTACCAAACTTTGGCATCCGTGCTTGCTGCAAGCACCTGTCCCAGAGAACCCACTGTTGAGATCCATCTCTTGGTAAGGCTCGGTGAGGCTTGAGGTGAGACTCGGTGAGGTTATGTGTGGTCCGCCAAGGCACGTGACTATCTTCAACGTCGGCGCAACGTAACGCCGACACCCGAGGCTCCGCGAGCTACGGCATCCCAAATTTTGCGAATGCGTGGGACGAGCTGAATAGCGAATAGCCTCGTCTAATCCCCACGACAGGCACGATAATGTCAATGGCAGCTCCCAGTACGATACGGCCATTGGCCGGTCGACTTGTCCAGACCTCATCATCAAAGGTCTCCGCCACCACATCTCGAGTCGCCTACTTCTCCACGACAGCACCACAATGCAAGCGAAAGACAAAAGACAATAACCCCAAGCGAGGTGTGAGTAGTCTGTACGGATCAGGACCTCGTGAGCCTCTGTCAATGTCAAACATCCCGCTACCGAAGCCACGACAGTTCAAGCCCAGGATCAAGGTCGACCCTGATCATGGTCTGTGGGGATTCTTCCCAGCACAAGGAAAGGCATTGGCAACACCCAAAGAGACTGAGGAGCATGGACGTGCATGGTCTGTCGAGGAGCTGCGAAAGAAGTCGTGGGAAGATCTGCACTCTCTGTGGTGGGTTTGTTGTCGAGAGAGGAATATGCTATCTACATCAAGGCAAGAGCTCATTCGATCCAAGATGGGATTCGGGGAGCGAGAGATTGATACTCGAGATGAGGAGGTAAGATATTCCGAAGCTATATAACATGCGGGAAGCTGACATTGAAAAAAGGTCCTGAAGACACAGCGAGCCATCAAGCACGTCTTGACGGAGCGATATTACACATGGCAAGACGCCGTCGGTGTCGCCATGAGCGACCCCGAGATCAACTTCGAGGGCGCGAAAGGCCAAGTCTACACACCATCGGCATATGAAGATGAGATTGATGTTGCTGAGTGGACACAACCAGAGGCCGAGCCAGAGGCGGCCAAGAAGATTGATCCTGTTACCACGGAAGCACAGGAGGCCAAGATTGAGAAGGAGTTGAAGAAGCAATAAAAAAACCGATACAAGCGAGACGACGTCACGTACTACTTGAGTGATGGGAGAGGTGGCGGTGGTTTATGATGCCTGCTTAGGGACAGGTTGACATATTCGTCGCGTACATCTAGGGTATGTAAGATACAGTAGACGAAACAAACATGTATATGCGAACATACGGGCTCCAGGAGCTGTTGACATGAATACATATTATGAATCAAGGTTGGTTGTAGCAAACATGGTAGATTACGAACTCAAGCCGTAATGACAATCTTAACCTTATGAGAGCTGTAGTCATATTAAACTCTTTGACTTCATATCCCAACAGAGTAATGAGCTTGGATGCCGTATAAGTCAAGCTCTTGTTACCTCATGAAAGGGGCTGCTCAACCAAGATGAGTAGAGACCAGAAACACAGATGTAACAATATGGAGGTCAACAGTTGGGGCAAAGAAAGGAGATACGACCGAGAGACCCTGTCTTCAATATACTAATAGTAATAAACCATTGATGATACTGGGGTCGTGGCTGGGGCTCTTATATTGATCTGGCTGCTAAGCTAAATTTGATAATGAAGCGGACCGCGATGGAAGGGGGAATTAGGGGGGTGACGGGATGTCTAACAGCAGTAAAACTCGTTGCATGTGCTCATCTTAATATAATTTGATATTGTAGGCGAGAATATGTGAGATTAGAATGGCATGAATTGGGTAAGACGTTGGTTGTTAGAGGCGTCAACCATATTTACACTCAGACTCAGACTCAGACTTAGACTGTCCAGCCATGAAAAAGGGTCCCCACACTGAAGCTAGGCTGTAGTTGTAGGTAGTTGATCCCCTACCAGGTAAGAAAAGTAAGGTAAGGTAAAAGGAAAGGTAAATGGGACTGACCCCGCCACTAAGCAAGCAACCGCCAACCGTACAGCACCGCACCTCCCCTCAAGCTTCTCGACCCTCCCATCCCGTCTCGTCCTCGCTTCGCTTCCATTTTATCCTAATCCGCCTCTTTTCCCTTTCTTACTCCCTATCTCTCTATCATTCTACCTAAAGGTTCATCGACTATCAACACCAGAGAATAGCCATCATGGATGAGATTGCACCTGAATACGACGTCATCGTGCTGGGCACTGGTACGTTCTTGTTCCCCCTCCTCGCCTGTTTCTGCCACCACAAGGCGGATCCCCGCATCAGAGAGAGCTTTGGCTTGATGCCGCCGATTTATTGTATTCCCAAGCGGATGCTGACTGTTTTCAGGATTGACCGAGTGTATTCTTTCTGGGTATGACAAACTGCATTCATTTTGACCGCTTCGTCGTGTCGCAAAGGGCGCTACAGACCTGCGCAAGCTGCAAGGCGGTATAGCACATGTAAAGGCGGTGATGGCTGATTGTGCTTCAACAGTGTTCTGAGTGTCAAGGGCAAGAAGGTCCTCCACATCGACCGCAATGATCACTATGGCGGGTAAGTCTCTCTCAGAATGCAATTACTTCCCTATAAACAAAAGAAACTAACTGTTTCCCAGTGAGGCAGCTTCCGTGAACCTCGAGACTGTACGCAACCCTCACCCAAACCTCCCGATCTATATCTTGCCAGACCGATATCTAACAACAGACCACAGCTCTTCAAGAAGTACGGAAACTTCCGCGAAGGCGAGGAGCCCTGGAAGCAATATGGCCGCCTCAACGACTGGAACATCGACCTTGTCCCCAAATTCCTCATGTCCTCCGGCGAATTGACCAACATTCTCGTTTCTACCGATGTTACACGGTACCTTGAGTTCAAGCAAGTTGCTGGCAGCTACGTCCAGCAGGGTGCCTCCAACAAGGCTACCGTCGCCAAGGTGCCCTCTGATGCCGCCGAGGCTCTGCGATCTCCTCTCATGGGCATCTTCGAGAAGCGACGCATGAAGTCCTTCATTGAGTGGGTTGGCACTTTCGACCCCAAGGACCCCGCAACACACAAGGGTACGTTTTCTAAGGAGATGCGCAAAGAAGATAACCTTGCGAAATTAGACAATTTGCTGACTGATAACCCTCTGTCTAGGCCTGGATATCAACAAGTGCACCATGAAGGACGTCTATGACAAGTTCGGCCTCGAGGCCACCACCAAGGACTTCATTGGCCACGCTATGGCTCTCTACCTCACCGACGACTACATCACCACCCCTGGCCAGGCTCCCGAGGCCATCCAGCGAATCCGTCTGTACGGTAACTCTGTTGCTCGATACGGAAAGTCTCCTTACATCTACCCTCTCTACGGTCTTGGCGAGCTTCCCCAAGGTTTCGCTCGTCTGTCTGCCATCTATGGCGGTACTTACATGCTCAACACCAACATCGACGAGATCCAGTACGACGGCGACAAGGCTGTTGGCATCGAGGCGACGATGACTGGTGTTGAGGAGATGAAGTTCAAGACCAAGGCCAAGATGATCCTCGGTGACCCCTCCTACTTCCCCAACAAGGCCAAGGTTGTCGGCCACGTCCTCCGAGCTATTTGCATTCTGAAGCACCCTCTTACTGGTACCAACGAGGCCGACTCTGCCCAGCTCATCATTCCCCAGTCTCAAGTTGGCCGAAAGAACGGTAATTATTCCAATTCTGATGATCATATATAGTTGCTGACATTTGTGCTTAGACATCTACATTGCTTGTGTTTCTTCCGCTCACAACGTCTGCCCCAAGGGCTACTGGATCGCCATTGTCTCGACTATTGCCGAGACATCAGCTAACCACCACGTTGAGCTCCAGGCTGGTCTTGACCGCCTTGGCAAGATTGAGGAGCAGTTCATGGTATGTTACCTGGCTTGAAGTACGAAGATACATGCTAACAATCTCTAGGGCCCCCCTATTCCTATTTACGAGCCTCTTGAGGATGGTACCAAGGACAACATCTTCATCTCCAAGAGCTACGATGCCACCAGCCACTTCGAAACCACCACCGACGACGTCAAGGACATCTACCACCGTGCCACCGGTGAGGAGCTCAAGGTTGAGGGTTTGAGGGAAGGTATCCAGGTTGCCGAGGAGCAGTAAAGAATCTCAGCGACCTTCCTAGCAAATAGGATAAAAGAGTAACAAGGCCACACCACTGTAACAGAGCCGGCAGGGTAGGAGGATTGTTTTGCTTTTTCAGAAGATTGGCCGATACCGATGGTGCGTCTTGGGCACAATCTCATTATACCTCTTTCGATAGCATCTCACACGACAAGTCAAATGAATATTGTTGAACTGTATACACAAATAATATTATTTTTGGGTGGATAATATGAAATTTGGTTGAAACTTTTATATGCTTCATAAATCATGATCTGTTAAAAGAGAAGGAAAGAAAAGTTTGGCAGCCCCTTTTCTAGTACTTCTCAAGGAGGCGCCGTGATATCTGCTATCTAGCTGAACTCGGACAGAGCTTCTTCATCCCAAGCAACAACGCGACACGCAAGCTACTTATTCTTTTTTCTTGTCAAGCACGTACGTACGCAGCGAAGGAATCGCAATCCATTTTCCCATGCGCCCAAACTCCCAGGCAAACCCACAGCCCGCGAACCCGCGAAAATATGCCGGAAAAGAGAGAAAGACAACCAAATGTGGTGGAAGAAAGGGAAGCCTGGTGTTGGCTCTCTATCTGCGGTTTGTCTTGCCCATACCACGCTTTCCGACGACCTGAGAGTGATGTGTTAGCTACGGTTCTGAGATAGATATGTATGGGAACAAAACTTACCAAGTGCTTGGTGATGGAAGCGGTCGTGTGTCGATCGCCTTCTCCCTGTCGGGCCATGCGGTTCATGCGCTTCTGGTTGAGCCTGGCGATGCGTTCGGCCTTGGATCGAGTAGCCTCGTCTGCGACACCATCGTCGCGGCGGCTGGTAGCAGGAGCACGGCTTCGAGGTCGGCTCATAGAGCGCATACGCTCGCGAGGAGTGCTGCTGCGACCACCGTCGACATCCATGGCATCGGGGTCCTCGGTGCCCATGCGAGATGTGGAACGGCCACGAGGACGAGACTTTGAGCGAGCACGCTCGGCAATATCGGTGGTGTCGACACCGAGCTGGTCGAGGGCATCCTCGAACTCGGAGAGGGGCTTCTTCATCTGCTTACGGGGGATGATGGCCTGGTTCTTGAGACGCTTCTTCATGCGGGCCTCGTTGCGGATGAGCTGCTGCTTCTCGCGGATCAGTTCGGCCTTGCGCATGACCTCAGCCTCCTCGTCATCCTCAATGTCCTCATCAGACTCGTAGAAGCCCTCAGCTTCGAGCTTCTCCTCCTCTTCCTCAAGAGCCTGGAGCTTAGCCTCAATATCGGGATCGATAAAGTCGTAGACGTTCTTGCCATCGTAGATCTCGGGAATCTTGTCGTACTTCCACTCGGGGTTGGCGAGCATGTAGTCGGCCTTCATGTCGACGTTGAAGACACCAGCACCACCGTTCTCTTCCTCCTCATCACGAGCGAGCCTTCGGCGCTCAGGGTCGGTCTTGTCGTACTTCTTGCGGTCCTTGACACCCTCGGGGATGAAAGTCTCAAGACTCTGACCACCCATGGGCTGAGCAACGTGGATACGGGACATGACATCAGCCAGGCGGCCACCGATGTTTCCGCTGTTGTTTGTACCAGCCTTGAGCTTCTGGTTAACACGCTCAGCGATCAAGCGCTCGCAAGCAGCGTTCTTGACCTCCTGGACACCCTCCTGAGTGTTGCAGGACAATTGGAGCATCTCGACCTCACCAGACTTGAGAATGCTTTGGAGCTCAGCCTGAAGCTCGGGCTCAAGGTCCTCGGGTCGGGTGACATCAATCTTGTTGACAACAACGAAGACAAGCTTGTTGGAGAAGAGAGGTTTGATGCTCTTGAAGAGAGCAATCTGGGCGCTAACTGTGTATCCGCACTGCTCTGAGAGATCCATAAAGTACATAATGGCGGATCTCAAATGGGCAATGGCGGTGATACTTTGCATCTCAATGGTGTTCATCTCCTCAAGAGGGTGATCCAAAATACCGGGGGTATCGATGGCCTGGAAGCGGAGATACTTGTAGTCGAAGTGACCGACAAACAGACTCTTTGTGGTGAAAGCATAGGGCTGAACGTCGACATCGGCGCGAGTAACGCTCTTGAGGAAACTAGACTTTCCAACATTGGGGTAACCGCAGATAAGCAGTGTTCGAGTGTTGGGGTCGATCGAGGGCAGACGTCCGAGATGCTGGCGGACCTGATCGAGGTACATAAGAGGGTCCTTGAGTCGCTTAATGAGGGTGGCCATGCGACCGAGAGCGGCCCTCTTGAGCTGCTTGCACTGGAACAGAGACTGGCCGTACTTGAGTAGACGGACATAATCGCGGGAGATGGTCTCAATCAGATGCTTGGCGGTGGACATCTGACCGAGGGCGATTCTGAAATGGTCGGCATCGTAGAGGGTGTTGAGGAGGTCCTTGTGGAAAGGGTGGATGTCCTGCAGACGAGGGAAACTCTCGAGGATGGCGCCGAACTTCTCTGAGAAGGTCTCCTGTGTGAACTTGACCTTTCGAGTGTAGAAAGCTGTTGAGGTGATATATGTTAGTGATCTATTGCGATCCTAGTTGTGGCGAGACGAGACAAAAAAGTCACATACCTCGAATACGGCTGATCTTGAAACCAGCGCGAATCTGCGTTGGCAGCTTGCGCTGGGTCCGGCTCAGAACAATATCCAGAAACTCCTGCTGAGTAGGCACCGGGGGGATGTCCTTCCAGGTCGTCTTCATCTTGGGCGATCTGGTATTTTTTTTGGAGTTGGATTTGTTCTTGGGGGGGTATCAAAAAGGATATAGAGACGGACGGAGAGAGAAAGTGTCGCTCGTCGCTCGAAGAAGAGGTATCAGAGATGGCAAAATTTAGTTGGATCGAATATTTTTTCTTAGTGGGTCGTGGCGGTCAGTCTGATTTCTTATCGATAAGAGAGACAAGTCACTTTTTGTGTGAAGGACTCGGTAGTCTCAGTTCTATAGGAGTTGATGTTGGTTTGAGTATATGGAATACTAATTCTAGAGTTGCTATATACTTGATCCAGTGGTTAGTAATACTCGATACTACTATATACCCAGAATATAAAATCATGTGTTGATATACTCGTTCCCATTCTCTCTCTGCTAACCGAACTTTTTTATGGTACTTCTTTATCTACATCTCCCCCCACCTCAACCCCGCCGCCATACATTGAACCACCAGAAGGGTCCAAGACCGACTCCGGGCTCAACACCACTGAGAGAGAGCTGCAAGAGGGGATCGCAAACTTTGCTTTAGAAACATTCACTCCCAATCTTGATCTCATACCAATTCCTATATAACCACATAAAAACCTAATCATGTCTTCTCAACTCGCCCCCTACAAGCAAGAATTCTTGCAGGCCGCCATCGCTGGCGAGATCCTCAAGTTTGGCAGCTTCGAGCTCAAGTCAAAGCGCATCTCACCCTACTTCTTCAACGCCGGCCTCTTCCACACTGCACGTCTTGCCGGTGCCATCGCTACTGCTTTCGCCAAGTCCATCTCTGAGGCTCAGAAAGAGACCGGCCTTGACTTCGACATCATCTTTGGTCCCGCTTACAAGGGCATTCCTCTCGCTTCCTCCATCGCTGTCAAGCTCGGCGAGATCGCCCCTGAGAACCTCGACCGTGTTTCTTACTCTTTCGATCGCAAGGAGGCCAAGGACCACGGTGAGGGCGGTAACATTGTCGGTGCGCCTCTGAAGGGAAAGAAGATCCTCATCGTTGACGATGTCATTACTGCTGGAACTGCCAAGCGTGAGGCTATCGACAAGATCCGAAAGGAGGGTGGTATCGTTGTTGGTATTGTCGTTGCCCTCGACCGCATGGAGAAGCTCCCTGCCACCGATGGTGATGAGTCCAAGCCTGGTCCCAGCGCCATTGGCGAGTTGCGAAAGGAGTATGGCATTCCCATCTTCGCTATCCTGACCCTCGATGATATCATTGCTGGTATGAAGAGCTTTGCTTCAGAGGACGACATCAAGCGAACTGAGGAGTACCGTCTCAAGTACAAGGCCAGCGACTAAGTACTGTATGCAAAAAAGAAAATGGTGCTGAATGGATGAGGTTATGATATCAAAGGGTCACAAAATAGACGGAATGGGAACAAAAAAAAACTTGAACGCGCAATGCGGTTTTTATAGACCAGCTATCTCATTATTTTCGATGATGCGGCTACTTTGATGATATCTTGGTAATGCGAAGTGAGATGAAGCAACATGTACTTTTTGAGAGGAGACTCGTTGAACGAATGCCAAAAAATGCTGGCAACAAGCCTGTAAATGTCTATGATGGAGATTTCTTCGCCTTGGATGTTGGAGAATCCCCTTCCTTATTCCTCCGTGTAGGTTCCTCCTTGGTCTTTCTCTTAGGACCACAGAGTTCAAGCACCTAGTCATATGTCAGTGGCTTTCAGTTTGTGTCATAGAAGTATCACTTACCATCGCATGCCAGCCTTGACCAGCAAGGGCTTCTGTGCTTGGGCCAAGGTCTTTGAAACCGAAGCACTTGTAGAATTGGATTGCGTACTTTGACATGTTTAGCTCAACACAGTTTTCAAGGTGCCACATGCAGTTACTTACCGGTTGGCAAATTATGGCAACTCGATCAGCCATTCCAGATGCATTCATAAGCTCGAGATATGACTTCATCACTGTTTTCCCGATGCCAACTCCCTGTACCTCTGGGCACACAATGAACGAATGGAGACAGATTGTCCTCCCTGACGATTGATGGCCTAGAGGTGAGTCTTTGCTTGCTTTCGAGTCCCTCCAGTTGTCAGGCATGCCCATATCGGCATCAGTTACGACTGGGTGGGTTCCAAGCGTAGCAAGGACGTGCGCAAACATGACATGTTTGGCTCCATCGCATCGTCCTGACTCGACAGGCCGACTGTGTTGCATGGTTGTGAGAGAGATCTTCTTAACATCACTTGGCCTCACGGTGTTGAACAGACCGTAGCAAACTCCTGATTTCCGAATACGATATTCGATCTGTTTTGCTAGTTAGCAAATCTGACATGAGCTGGTGGTCCCATTGCCCTCCAAACAACGAATTGGTACCCATATATCATGACTTGCCTTTTCACGTGTTGATCTATACCTTGCTTCTGAAAGTGCGACATTTTCAAGAGTAACGCATGTGTCGATATCGTTCTCGGTCAAGGGCGAGAGCATAGGGGCCCAGTGAAAAGGAATGACCTTCTTCAGAAGGCCAGCTTCTGAGTTCCTCTTCTGGATTCTCATTTGACAGAAGTTCCTTTTCGAATTGACCATGTCCTCATCTGCGTCTCCGTCGTCGATGGCGCCGTCAGAGTCGTCGTTCTCCAGGTTTTCGAACACGCCGCCAGAGAAGATCATATCTCTGGCGGCAGAAGCGAATTCATTGTTCTTCTTCTTTTCCATGCTTCCCACGAGGGTTTGAGTTTCGGTTGCCACGTTGAAAGATGAGCCCTAAAAGGGTCTTGAGCCGGTGATGGTTACTAGAGGTACTACCTCAGTATAAGTCGTCGGTCGTCAGAATAAAGTTACAGGTGAGATTTGTGGGCCTTTTTTTCGAATAGTGTCGCAGAAGATCTTTCTGCTTCGTCGATCGTGCTTGTGTTGAGATTATATTGCAAATTTGATGTTGTCTCTTGATGATATGATTATGATGCGACGAGAGGAATTAAAGCTCACCCGTGCACATTGAGCGTTGGTATGAGGCACAGGCGTCTTGAGGTGTGAAGCGTTGAGGAGGTTTGAACCTCGTTTGGCTCAGAATCGGGTGAGTTTTTGATTACTGAATCACACAGAGACTCAGACTCGTTTGATAGTGAATGAAACGTCATGGGACGACGGGTTTAGTTATCCTGTTTGCTCATTCAACTTCTGGTGGACCCACGAATGCCGAGCGATCGGACGATGCAGTGAGGCCGGCGCCGCAATGGGGCCAGTTTCAATCGGTGGGTATAGGTGACAATGGCTTCCGGGCGTTGTGACAGCTGGTCCCAGTGCTTGTGAGAGTGCTGTACAACTGTTAGCGATGTCACAAATAGTGAAAATGGTGTTGAACCGACCTTCAAAAACTGTCTTTTTTCCCAACTTTACTATTCTCGTCCCGATGGATTCATGAGCGGGGAGAGCTTGTTCCGTCTCCATCGCCAGTGGTAGCTTGGGTCTGGCACATGACATATCAAAAGTCGCGTGACCTCAACAAAGGAGAACAAACAGAATAGGAAGTCACGGCAAATTGCAGATGAAAATGGGCCAAGCAGCTTCCAGGTCAATAAATATTAAGAAGGAACTCATTAATGTGGTGATGGTATGGAGATGCCATATCAGGTGTCTAGGGTAATCTGAGCTTGAAGACCAACGTCCAACAATTAGTCAATTGTGGACAAGGTTGTCGTTAAACTTTTCAACAAACTTATCTAAGACGATAGGCATTGATATTGTGTTAATTCGGAATTTTAACGATGGTCAGGTAACAAGAGTACAGAAACATGGCGGCTGAGAATACTGTACCTCGTATGAAATCTTACACGGTGACTGTCACAGGTCTAACTAAATATTAAAGTAGATAGATAGACAACGTTCCCTACTTCACCTCAACGTCAATCAGTTCACGATAGCCATGATGAAACCCTACTAGCAGCCCTAACAGTGAAAAAGCTTGCTTGGCCCAGGCAACGGGACGCCGGAGCAGCAAGCCTACCTATAGCATGCATGCTCATACCAAGGGTGCCTTTCTGTGCCTCGAGGTGGCAGTCCTGCAGGAGATCATTCTGTGCCTCGGGACGACCTCCCTGTTGCTGTAGCCGGGACGATCAGCAGTTGGGGGGTCCCTGAAACGGCAGCAGCCGCATGCAATCCCGGGTTCCTTTATCCTGGTATGCCATGAAATCGCCAAAGC
>JAAOAN010000195.1:0-88692 GCA_013396205.1 Fusarium mundagurra
TATTACTTAAACTAACTTTATATAAATATTATTTTAAGTTAATAGTTCTTATAGCTAAAAGCTTATATTGCGCGCCTTATATATATATACATGTCATTAAGAGCAGCATGTCAGAAACGAGATACCGTCCAGTATCTGGAATAAGCGCCTGAGTTGTCTGGCTGTAGAGATCTGGAACCGTCAACGACCAGGTCTTTGAGTCCTTTGCTATTTTCCCGAACAATGCACAGGCCCTAGTTACAACATCTCAACGAGCAAAAAGAAAAAAAACTAACAGAGCTGTGGCCAAAGCTAAAAGAGCTATGGCTAACAACATCGGAAGAACCCAAAATGGAACAACCCAACACGGAACCCAACCCATAAAGACGATATTGGAGCGCTTTTTGGAAACTGAGGTTGAAGAAGCCATAGCTGTCACCGGCTCAATGGTCAGCCTCTGCGGCTTCATCGTGCAGTTCGTCGAGTTGCGCGGCATGCACTGGTCGGCCTCGGTCGTCCAACTTGGCGCAACTATCATCATGGCCGTTCTCAGAGCGATTGTCCGGCGGAATCTCGCGAAAAATCCAACGTGCCAGCCACTTCTTTCAGGGCACGAGATGGATTGGCTAGCAATGACGATTGAAGACTGGGCGAAAGCTCCTTGGCTGCATCCCTCTAAAGTTGATGGGAATATATACCGCAGATCTTGGAAGGACGATGGTGGTTGGGACTGGAGAACTGCCACGGTTGAAGATCCGGCAGAACTTGAGAAACTGAAACCGCGCCAGGGATCGAAGAAAAAACCGCCGCAGGTGAACGACGATGGAGATCATGCAATGGATCGGACGCGCTCGGCGATCCAGGGCAGAAGCTTCGATTCCTGGTCGAACGCCGACAGGGTGATGAAGATAAGGAGAGATCTTGGTCAGCTCGCCGACTGGCATGGGCCAGCATCTGCGGAAGCCATTTCCTTGGCCCGTGCAATCGAGATGACTATGGATGCCCTCCTTGGCCCTGAGTCGGAGGGCTGGGTGTTCACTTGGTCACTTAAGGCTCTCAAGTCCTCTGAAGGACATGACTGCGAGTCGGTAGCATGTCATGTTAAATGGCATGCCGGAAAATGGAGAGCCTACTCTGACGAGATCGAAGCAGCGCTTTCGTTATGGCTACACTCCGTTGACGAGTGCGAGAACAAAGTTCAATGGGGAAAGGAAAAAGAGCAGAAAGAGTCCCCGAACGATGGAAGTGCCAGGGAGACCGAAAGAGAGGGCGGGGAAGAAAGGCCCAAAGACGACGCGTGGTTGCGGAAAGGGACGTCGGCAAAGCCTAGTCTCCGACTTCTAGGCTCGCACACGGCCGCTCTGCGGCAAGACCTCCAGTGGTGGATGCCTGATGGTGCTGCGCAAGTCATCGAAGTTGAGGAACACGAATCGGCAAATGAAAGTAGTACAATCAGGGTGGAAGCCCATCGAATTGTGGGATACGCATCCAACTTGAAACTTCACACAGGCAGATATAGGGCCTGGAACCCTCCAAAATCCTCCGGCGAAGATGCTCCCGACCATCAGACCCGTGAAGGGAGCACTGCGAATGTGATCTTGGCGGCCAAGTCATTCAGCCCCTTGAAAATATTATTCGCCCAACACATGTTCTCCGCTTTCAGATGGGCTGCGGCGAAGACGACGAAGCAAGTCAAGGACAAAGCAGATGTACGGCATGCACAGAGGGACGGCGTGAGTGATCAGCCGATATGGCAATCGATTGCACTGCACAGTACCCGGCTCTCCAAACTGGCCCAAGATATCCAAAGCACTGAACTTGGCAGCCTGGAAGATGTCTATCTGGGCATTATCCCACCGCTCAGCAGAGAAAATAAGCTACCACAGGCCAATGCCATCATTGAATGGGCGCAAGAACATGTCGAGCCACATGAGGAGCTAGGGCACTGGAAAAAGGCTGCTGATGCGTACTTGTAGCTCTTTCAAACCGCGAAGATGTTCTCAGGACGGGCTGACATTACCACTAAGGCCATTGCCCTCTTGATGGAGTATTTGAGGGCGCTCGCCGATGCTATCAAGATAAGGAAAACCCAGCAGTTTGCAGAAAGAGACATCCAAGAGCTGGAGCAGCTCCAATCGGGACTTGATAATAAGCTGCGAAACACTGGTGTTGAAGACACTTTGGCACGCCTTATGGGCTTATACGAGGTGTAGAGCCGCTCTTGGGATTGTCCCTTTGTGAAAAGTCCCAAGCCCCTGGGAGGCGAAGAGGATATACTTAACTTCACGCGCCTACATTGGGTGGCTCACGAGGACCGGGGCTTCGATATCGAACCAAATCTGAAGGCAAGCAATGTGGGTGTGAATCAAAAAGACATCCTCAACTGGACACCACTCCACTACGCCGCCGCGGAACCGTCCATCGCCGCCTTTCGAACGCTACTAACCAATCGAGCTAATGTCAACGCACGAGACATCCATGAGCGGACACCATTACACTATGATTGCTGGCATAGTGACGCCCAGGTCGTGTAGAGTCTCCTACGAGAAGACGCAGCGGTCAACATACAGGACGTAGATGGAATAACACCGGTACATCACGCAGCAATGCATGGCCACCATCCTGCAATGCAATCGTTGATTGAAGCGGGGACGGACGTCAACCTCGTGGATGCCTTAGGGACTGAACTCGGACTCCGATATCTTCGAGGCAAAGAGACAAGCCCAGAAGGCAACCAGGGCAGAATAGGTCATGTGTGAGTGTGGACGCGCACCAGAGACGATGGAACATTTCCTGTTCCGATGCACAAGATGGGAGAAGAAGCATGCAAGAGACTCCAAGATGCACTCAATATCGCGGAAACGTGGGCAGCAATACATGCATCTATCTTCGCGATGGATAAATTCCAGCTTACCCATTTCACAAGAACTAGGACAAGAATGGATATCAGCGAGCCTCTACACAGGAGATGGGGCACGATTGAGCCCAAGAGGACATGCAAGTACCTAGGTCTCACCATAGACACCACCTTCACCTGGAAACAGCACATAGACAAGATTCAACGCAAGGTCTCCAAGGCAATTAATGCCTTCAGCAGCCTCAGTGGCTCGAATTGGGATATCATAATGCGAGAAATGCGAAAGATCTACAAGGGTATAGCCATGCCATAAATGATGTATGCCTGCTCTGCCTGGTCAAATGCAAATTGGAGAACCAGGGACAAGCCATATACAGAGCGGGTATTGAGCAAGCTTCAAAGTCTACAAGCAAGAGCCGCCAGGGTGATCAGTGGAGCATTCAAAGCAACATCGATACCGGCCATCGACGTAGAAACCTACCTCTTACTTATTGAACAGCAGATCTTCAAACTCAACGTCGACTCTCTTGGGAGGGTCGGCCCAGCCGAGCAACAACACGCACAAGAGGGATCGAGAAGGGGCATGAGGAAAGGCCACAGACGAATAATCGAACAAACCATCAAAGACCGCCAAGGACCAGATATCCGGGAACAAGAGCACATCGTCCCCTACATTGTACCTCCGTGGTGGGACGGACTACAGACGCTTATTGAAGTATGCACAGAGAAAGCACAAATCAGACATAAACAGATCACGTAAGACAAGCCAGACGCCATGCATATCTATACAGACAAGCGGCATCGGTGGTCATATCGGAGTTGCCGCAGTATGTTACCTTAGCCGTCGTAATAGCCACTGACGATATGAATGGCGCTATACCAGTTTACTCAGGCATCAGCCCCCAATACTGGTGTGAATCCCTAAGTTTGGGAGCACTTGGTATTTTTTAATATACAATAAAGTCAACAAACCACCCTGATCCTACCCGGGGTTTGAGCAGCTTGTATCCCCGCCTGGTAAGATGCACGTCACCCCCATGCTTCTATTGGAGGCCTCAGGGCCTGCTGTTGGAAATGACAAGATATTACGATTCTTTTCTCTTGGCAAGCCAATAAACAGCACATTAGCTGGTTACCGGTGGAAGATAGCCTCAGTTAATAGTTTCTTCATTCGTATACCTTTCCTTGGAGCCTGATTGATGATGTGTTTGATAGTGCGGCGCAACGTGAACGGTGAGGCTTGGTCCATGCCGAATTGGAAGCTAGCAACATCATTCACCCATTACTCTAACCTGATTCCTACCTATTTGACTGGCCATTTCATAGTGGCATGATTGCTCAGCTGGCGACATCTTGTTCCTGCAGCAGAGCGTCTAAGCTCGGTCTAGATCAGGCCTGTACTTAAGTGGGCGGGTATCTAGTGGTGAGATGCCGTTTTGCAAGGCGTCAAAGGTACGGATATTACCATTTAACACCTTGTAAGCGTATGGCTGCACAGATAAGGTGTGAATACTATTTCCTTTTTAGGAATAACTATCCCGTGAAACCGAGATGTGCTTTAAGTTTGAGGGGTAAAAGACGCTTTATGCCCCTACACTACAATAGACAGGGCACCCATGTAAAGGGCATGTAAAGGGCTTGTGGGGCGCGTCGAGGCCTGGGGTAGTGCAGGATGAATCTGTCGGCACTTGACAACATTCAAGCCAAGTCCCCCCCTGGTGATGTGGTCGTAGCCTTAGGATCATGACTTCTCCTTAGCACTTCTTGATCTTACCTTGAGGTTTTAGAGAAGTAAGCATATCAATTTCACAATTTTAATTCTTGCTATTGGCATTTTACCCATAGCTGCAGATGGTTTAGTATACTAGGTACTGACTTTTGCCATATCACTAGTGAAATATGGGAGAGTGAGGTGAGCCTGGGTCAGGCAGGTCGACAGGACAAAAGGCAAAGTGGGTTATGAGAGCTTCGACAACCCTCATGGAACTGCAACCTACAAATCCGCCATTGTGGTTGCGTGGACAACCTCAATCGGCAACTTCCCCTCACAACATCTTCACATTGTACATAATGCAGGAAGCAATTGGAGCTGTAATCATACTGTGGTGGTCGTGGCATTGATTAATCTATTGTCTATGAATCAGGCGTTTGCTGTAATTGATCCAGGGTTGGTCATCTTATCATGAAAAAGAAGTGGCTTAATGAGAATGGAAGGGCTGGACCAGCTAGAGTTTCCTTACTTAGCTGACGTGTTAAGTCTGGACTCTACTTCTGGGTTCTGGACTTGATTCATTTTGGTGGAAGTAGTTTGATCCTCCTAAGTCTGACGGAGGTTACACGTCACTCCCAGCTGTTAATAGGACGGTCATTAGTTCAGTGGCCGAATTGAGTCAGGTGCCAATCGATAGTGCCTCAACGGATCAGAATACCCCACATATTCTCCACTGAGCCGCTCCAAAAACCCGGAATACACTACGAAGAATAACCTATAAGGGTAGTTAATTGACAGACGTGGCGTTACCAACGGTTGATTTTCAGAACACTATACATGGGGGATTACTCCCAGCTCAGCTGAATGGCAGGAGCTAAAGGTGAGCTGTTCCAGCTTTTCTTCCATTTACAGCTAGTACAATTGCTTTTCCATGAAAGGATAGCTGGAAATAATAGCGGCATTCCATGCTCGTCCAAATGTTGTTGTGAAATCCTCTTTACTACGTAGCCGAAGGCCCTGCCCCGCCATGACCAATATGATATGATTGCAGTATTCACTGACCTATTGATGCAACTGTTTGTCTGCGTGGCGAATACTTGTGCGTTTTCTTTTCGTAATGGCATGACAAGGAAGAGCTTCTAATTAAGTTTAAAGTTTTTAAACATAAAAAGATCAAAAAAACAAGGCACACCGTTAGACCGTAAAGCTGGCTTTTGCTAGCACTGGCTAAGTCGTGTGTGGCGTGTAGACTATCGATTTTCACGGGAAAGTCCTTACCAATCGATTTTCGATCTATTACATGCCAAAAGTCAAAACGTCTGTAGCAGTCTGCAGCTGAAAATAATGATCTGACTTTTCTTTCTGCCACGAACGGGTGCTTAGTTCAATGATATTAAAGTTACAAAGCTTGAGTCACTGTTTATTTAGACTTCCCCACGTGTTATAGTTAACTCCAAGAGGGTACTGGATCTAGAACCTGCCTCACCGGAATATCGCTTGAGATTGCCTACTATGAAGCATGTGGCGTTTATTGCAGCCTGCGGCTGAAATGGAGTTTTTTTCTCTCCGGTTTGCCACCAGGGACAAGTGCAGCTATTACGTAGAAAGCACCCGAGAGAAGGAGGGCGAGCCTCATCAGTTATTTAAACCCTTTCGTCTCTTTACATCTCATTCTTGTTTCTCCAGGCACTTTCATCAAGTTCCTTATTGTCCAACACTTATATTATCATATTCCCAAGATACAATCACTTGGCCTCTAAGGTTTTGAATAGCCATGAAGTACTTTAGAGTCCTTAGCCTGACAGCCATCTTCACTGGCCACGTCCTGGCGGCCGACCCCCCTAGTTGCAGCACTACTGGGGACAACACCCCTATCACTTCTGGTTGCTGTCCTAGAGATTCTGCGAAGCGTCTCAGACGCTCTGCTAGAGAGATCTTTGCCCGCACGGATAGCCCAACTTGTCCAACTCCCAAGTACTACGGAGACTCTTGCTGTACCCATGAATTTGAGAAGCCTACTCTCGCTAAAGACACCTTCAATCTTCAGTGCGGCGCCAATGGAGTGGCAGATATTGTCAACAACGCTGTCAAGGTCGATATCGTGGGCTGCGATACCGCGGATGATCTCACTAAGGATACCTGCTACCTCATGATTTCCTCCACTCCAGCTGGCACCATCACCGACACCCACTTGGAGATCTCGACTACTGCTTGGACCAGCACCAAATATCCCACCAAAGATCCTGCCTCATGGTCATATACCTCATACTGTGTCAAGACGACCGGTGTGTGTAAAGTGCCGTTCAACAAAATTGGAGACGGTGCTTCTGCACTTTGCGACAAGAACTTGTACATTGCCTACCATACCTCTACCAGCGACGGCACCTCGTCCAAAACTTGTACCGGTGATGGAACCCTTATTCCTGGTCAGCCTGGCAATCGCTGGTGGGAGTACCTCACTTTGGCCTTTACTTGTCCCAAAATATGCGACCGCTGGTGTTGCTGCGAGAAGCCAGAAACACCTCCTCCGACTCCCGACTGCAGCGTATCTGGTACCGCATTCGCGAAACCCCCTAGCAACGCAGACCAGCAGACCCTTAAAGGTAAGGGCTGCGGACGGTGGGGATGGTGGAATGTATTCTCACCCTCTTCTAAATACGAGGCCAGGCTCTTGGTTGGCGCTGGCAACAACGTGGGAGGCACTGACGTTGGCAAGGTGGTGGTGTCAAAGTGCGACAGTGATCCCAGCAAGTTAACAGTAACCTATACCCTCGACTCACCCTACAAGCTCACGGAGGTACATGTGGATCTTCGTTGCCAACCCATTACACCGAAGTCGATCGGGAAAACGGGAACTTCAGGCTACCCTTGCGCGCCCGGCCAGTACAATGTGTTTAAGGCAGGCGGGCAAATGTGTCCAGCAAGCACCGGCCAGTCTAGCTACGCCATCTCTTGTATCGACCCAAACGTATACAATGACGGCGACAATCTGGGATACACCTGCACCTCTACCACAGACCCCATGTATGCAATCTTCCACGCCAGTGTATACAACGGTGGCGCAGGTTGCCCTGTCGGGTCATGCGACGATACTGATGATGGTGAGTGAGTCTTTGGCTTGAAGAAGCAGCAAGTTTGCATTATGATAAACGCCACGCCAATTATAGGATATGATGTTGTAGGATACGGAAATGTTGAGGCTTTTTAATATGTTATTGGTTTATTCAATATAGGAGCAAGATGATACTGTTTCGTCAATTGATGTCTCGTTCCTGGGAACGAATTGATGCTGTTTACACATTTAGTGCATCTGTTGTTCCTAGGGACGTAGTAATGCTGTTTACATGTATGATGATGCCTTGCCATGTCCCTAGTGTTATGTTCCTGGGAACTAGTCAATGCAGTTTTTTTGTTTCTCGTTCAATGATCTCTCGATCCCAGGAACCTGGAAGGCGGCACTGTTAACAAGGGTCCGCTGCATGAAGTTAGGGCATAGCGTTATGCCAAAAGCTTAACAAATTTAGAAACCTTACATCTACTCGCTAGCTTTCATTGGTAGAGACCAAGCCCCCTAGCTAGTGGCGGTTTTGAACCAATGTCGTTGTCCTTTCCATATGGCGGCTTAACCAGATACCTTGCGATCACATTCACTCTCCTGTTTCCTGGATCATGTTCCCAAGAAAGCAGAAAGATAATTCTGCAAATGTCTATAGAGGCCCCAATATGTCAAGTATGCCCAATCATATCAAAATCGTTAACGACTGATTGGGCCGTCTACAATTAGGGAAACCTTTACACAGATAAGCACATGCCGCAAAGTAGCGCCGCACGCTCCAATGAATGCCGCTTTGACCGCCATGATGTTGTTAGAGCTTGAGTATACAATGTGATAGAAAATAAGTTATATGAATGTAATTCTACATATTTAGGCTACTGTTACTGGTGTTTTATATTTTGCAATTATTGGTATGCTCATCAGTTCATTTTGCGGACTTTGTTGCGGAGTCAGGATCGGGACAACTATAGAATGAACAGTGGCTTGCCAAGTCCGCCTATTTTCACCGGCCCCATTCCACATCGTGAACCCGCGGAAGCCGAGTCGTCCACTGAGATTCGCAGAACAAGAAGAAAAGAGTATATTGTATAGAAATATGTATTTCAGTCTGATGTGGGATTAGAACTTAGCCCTGTAAAAAGCTATCAGAGCAGAGACTCATTTAGATGCCGAGGATTATAAATGACAGTAGGTAGCTAAAAGATCATGACTAGTAATTCCAAGTGCTTGACTTGATTTCCTACAAGTATATGAATACCTAACAGCTTCTGATTTCATTGCTTCTACGTGGACTCTTGAAACTTCTTCATCACTTCCTCATGACTTGCCGGCATAAGAGCGCCTTCTGGTGCAGGATTCTTGCTCTTGAAGTAATCGCTCATCTGGTAAATGTCAACTATACGAACTTCATTGAACGCACTTGGGATAAGTGGTAACTGACCTCTCCCATTGTGACCCACTCGACACCTTCATGCTTGTTGATGTGCTCGATGATGCGTTCGTGCATCAGGAGAACGTGAGGTCTACCCGAGACATCGGGGTGGATAGTCATTGGAAAGATGAATTCGTCTGTAGAGTGTCAGTAAACTGAAAGATTCCCTCCGTTAAGCTTTGTGGTTTACTTACCATATTCTCGATAGAAGTAATCAAAATGATCTTTCCAGATATCTTCAACATCTCTGTATTTCCTGTCAGTTCAAGCAAAAAGCTAGCTTCTGGAAAGACTTGCCTCGGGTTGACCCATCCATGTGAGTTTGGAGAGTTCTTGATAAACATCATAGGCGGTAAATCATCTATATACCAAGAGCCAGGTATTTCGACCATGCCCGTTTCTTTTCCCTTTGTCAGTGGCTTCATCCACTCCTCGGCCTTCTTGGTGTAATCAATCTTGGTCCATGAGTCGCCAGTCCGCAGCCAATATGCCTGACAGTCGTGATGAGACATTGAGTGGTCATACTCGATACCGTAGCTAAGCATCAACTCGGTCCCTTCTTCACTTGTCTCCCACCAAGGCGCCACGCTTCCCTTGGGTGGCTTTCCGCAGAAGTCGGTGAGTAACTTCCATGTCTTGTGCAGAACGTCTTTTTGCTGCTCAAAAGTCATGTCCACGGGGTTCTCGTGGCTGTAGCCATGTAGCTGCTGTCGCTTAGTAGAATGCCGATTGTGGATACGATACTTTACTTACACCAATCTCATGTCCAGCATCTCGGACCATAGCACACTCTTCTGGAAATGTTTCCAGGCTGTGTCCAGGGATGAACCATGAGGCTTTAATGTTATACTTCTCAAATAGCTTCAACAAGCGTCGGGTACCGATTGTTCCCGCCCAGAGACCTGTTCCCCGGAGAATCAGCATTTGAAATACAGGGCGCATTGTTTTACTGACCTCTGCTAATGTCGCTTGTGCTGTCTTCGCCTCCATACGATCCGAGCCAACCGGCCACGGCATCGATATCCACCCCGTAGCTAGGAGTACCCTGGTTAGTAAAATGATCATTGGTCGAGTGCAAATCCTTACCAGACCAAAACCTTCTTCTTGCCCATTTTTCAAGTAGGTCTCTGGAAAACAAATGTGATATGCCTCGGAAATGCACTGCTGACATCAACTTTTTACAATTCGGTCAGGTCCAATGCCATATAACTTGAGCTCAGAGATAATCCCAAAAACGCGGGGTTCTTGTGTTACAGCACCGTAGAAATGGGACCCCCACTTACCCCCTGATCGGTATCAGATTACTGTAGTAACCTTTGGCGGTATCTGGCGTTATCACAAGTGGAGTCTGTGAAAGCGAGCCATTACAACCCCACCCCCATTCTTGAACCGGGCAGTTTATGGTACGAGACTGCGAGCCGAATCGGATAGCAGTCCGTCGTATGACGGCCCGCCAGACTTTGGAACTCTATCGTAGAAAGACACCCGACCTCGTGCTTCACCTCAAAGGCAATTTGACATGTATGCGAGTTCTTGCACTGAACAACACAGGCGCTGAATCGTTACAGCTTCTTACACATTGCAGTACTTTCCATCTCTACCATTTATATTCTTTACCTTGTTCAAAATGTCAAAGGTCAGTTGCTTCGTACCGATTTTCTTGCCATGTCATATACTCACATTGCCTCGCAGTTCTCACTAGCTGGCCGCTTAGCCGTCGTTACTGGTGGAGGTCGAGGCTGCGGTTTCGCATTTGCCCAGGGGTTGGCCGAAGCCGGTGCTGACGTTGCCATATTCGACGTGATTGAGCCCTCTGCTCCTGAAGTTGAACAGCTGATTTCCAGCTACGGGGTCCAGATCAAATCCTACATTGTGGATGTAACCATGTTGTCGAGTCTAAAAGAAGGTTTCACCGCTGTGGCTTCAGACTTCAACAACAGGCTAGACATCTTGGTAGCATGCGCAGGGGTCAACAAGAATGTGCATTTTCTCGACACAGAGGAGGAAGACTTTGACAAGTTATTTGCCGTCAATGCTAAAGGTGTCTACTTCTCTGCAAAGCTGGCAGCTCAAGCGATGATCGGAAGCAAGACCAAATGTGGAAGTATTATTCTCGTGGCTAGTATTGCTTCGCATATGGCTATTCGATCTCAGAGGTCAACAGCCTACTGCGGTACCAAGGGTGCGGTGAGAGCAATGGTTGCACCAATTGCTGCAGAGCTTCAAGAGCATGGGATCCGAGTAAACTCAATCAGCCCCGGCTACGTCAAGACAGCGATGACAGCGCCATTCCCGGATTTAATTGAGGGATGGAAGGACGAGATCATGAACCGTCGCGTCGCAGAACCTGACGACATCAAGGGGGCCTGTGTCTTCCTGGCCAGTGATGCGAGCGCGTGAGTCATTGCCACCGTCTTCTGAACTCTCAGTTATACTGACCAATCGCCAGGTATTGCACGGGCTCCGATATTCTCGTCGATGGAGGTGTCACAAAGTGGTAATTTCATCATCCCTGCCTCTCCGGAATCGCACAGGAAATGCCAAAGAAATACAAAACTCTATTATTATTAGCCAGTACTTGACCGTTTGAGGCATGTAGTTCGTGGCGAACTACAGTCACCGTTTTGACAGTTCTAGACCAGTCCTCTGGATGTGAGTTCCGATATTGCCGTCTGTCAATCCCTGTAAACCTTGCATACTCAACATCTCCTGAGGAATTGACAGTGCTGGTATGCCAATCTGGGTCGAATTCTAGTCTGTTAATATAATAAAGGTGTTAAAATGTCTTACAACTATATATAAAGGATATTTCAAACTCTCTTCTATATCAACTTCTATTATATCGCCATCTTGCTGCATTTGTAAAAATAAACAAAAAGTAGTCAGTTCTTGACTCGGTTTACGCACTAGGTATTAAACAATGCAACCATACACATGCCTTGTCACAAACACGGATTGTTCTTGAAGCAGCTATGAAGTTTAAATAATCCAGGTAAAGCATAAATACGAGTTTAAGATAATTAACTCTTATCCAAGGAAAAGGTCTAGTCTCAGGATCGCATGACATGTGTGAGGAGTTCATTGTTCAAGCAACTGCATACAATAAAATTCATGCTGATTTGTATTTAACTAGGAGACTCGCCATGCAATTACCTTACTGTCCTCGTCATTACACATTCTCTCTATACTCTCTCATCAATCTTCAGCTTATCAATCATTATGCGAACTATTGCAGTACTCGCTCTCTTTGCACCATTGGCAACATGCACCATATATAACATTCAAGGATCATGCTCTGATAAGGAAAGCGATATTGGCCCTGTTTGCGTGGTTACGACCAGTGTAGTAAACCCAGCCACACTTTGCAATGGGAAGGCTGGTGATTATGCAGGAGATGGAACCAATGGCATGACGGCCTGCACTGGCATTGGTTCCCCTTGCACTTATGTTTGGCGATGCTAGACGTTGTTTCTAAGCATCGAATTAGTCAGTCTCGAGTTAAATACTTTGCTTCGTATACTAACTATCTATAGACAGTGAAGACACAGAATTCATGGGTTTGAATCTTGGTATATAATCAGCTTAGGGGTCTGGCTTGCTCGCCGCTCAAACAAAAGGAACATTGCTTTCGATTGTCTTTCTGTATACCCATCAATCACAGTCAACTCACTCATTTGTTGCTCTTTCTCTGTGCCATGAAGCTTTCCACGATTACACAAAGTACCTCCAACGTGTATCTTGTTCACCATGGGCGATTTCTGAAGTAGCAACATCCTCAGCCTTTAGTTCAACACCTTGTGCCTCGTTCTTCGTACGGTTCTGCTTCCTCATCCAGAATCCCAACCCCAATGTGAAAATAATGCAGGTGACATTACAGGCCGCTGTGCCAATCAGGGTTGGTGCATAGCGAGGTGCATAAGTTGTTCTGAAGGTTCCAGCGGATAGAATGCCACCAAGGTTACCGAGACCTACGAGCAGACCAGTCGTGGCCGCGCGTGAGTTCTCGCTGAGATTGTTGTTGTTGTGCCAGCTGTGAACTAGACAACTCGGGATATATGCCCCAGCACACAACATAAAACAGGCGAAGTAGGCCACCCCAATATGCGCTTCAGCATCAATGATGGCAAGGATGAGTAAGCCAACGAGGCTTGTGGACAGACTGCCAACGATATGCAGTGTTCTTTCTCTGTTGCGATCGGAGCTCCAGGTAACTGCGAGAAGAACGAGGAATCCCGCAACGTTGGGAGGCACAGTCAGAAGGTTTGTGATCACCGTGTTATATCCCAAGCGACGGATAATGAGCGGCAAGAAGTTGGAGGTAGTGGAGAAAGCGACGGGGTATGTCAGGCTGATGGCACACCATACAGCGAATTTCCAGCTGTTCCAGCTCTTGAAGCATTCTTTGAGATTGAATTCTTCGCCAATAACTCCACTGCCATCGCGCAGAGCTCTTTGCCTTGCAACGTGCTTCTCTTCTTCTGTCAGAAACCAGGCACTTTGCGGGTCAGCAGGAAGCCACCAAAAGGCGAGAATTCCCAACAGCACTGTCATTGTACCTGAGTCCCCCTGATTAGCTAGGCATGTTCCAAATTCGCTTTAGTGCCTTTGACTCACCTTCAATTATAAATAACCACATCCAGCCATGAACTTGAGAGACCTCGATCTGAAAGACGCCAAACGAGATGAGACCTGAGAAAGCGCTGGCAAGTAGCGCGCTGCCAAAGAAGATGGCGATCCGAAAGCCAAGTTCGCCACGCTGGTAAAAGAGAGTCAGATAAAAGACAGCGCCAGCAAAGAAACCGGCTTCAAAGGCACTGTGGTCTGTCAGTGCAAGTTCATACTAAATATCCAGTGGTTGTTGTAACTTACCCCAACAAGAGACGGATGGCCAACATGCCCGCAAAGTTCTTGCAGGCAGCTTGCAACAAGGCCATGGAACCCCAGCCTACCATGAGGGACGGCAACATGATTCTACCAGAGAACCTCTTCAGAAGGAGGTTGAGCGGCAGATCGCAGAGACCATTTGGAACATAAAAGAGGAGGATTAAAAGTGAAAACTCTTCGCCCTTGAAATTGAGGTCTTTGCTCATTCCATCTGTCTCGGCGTTTCCTAGATTACTCTGGTTTGGTTAGAAAAGTCACTGGTATATAGGGCATAACTTACTCTGTCAACAGCATTGAAAAAGTACATGACACTCAGATATGACAGGAGCCATGCGTCCATCTTGCGCACTACCCAGTGTCAGCATGGGATATGTCACGGGTTTTTTCAAGACCACTGACAGTAAGATTGCTCAGCAGCTGTATCAACAACAGTCTGAGAACCGTTTTCCTGGTCAAAGGCTAGCGCGTCATGCTGCTTTTGCTTATCATCAGAAGCCATAATGATAATGTTGTTATCGGTCATATCTAAATGGCTCTTTTGTGCATGAGACTATTGATTACTGGTGAAATATATTATTTGTCGTTGTGCAGGAGTTACCCTTTCTATAGCTAGGCTACTGGTTGTGTATTACGGTATCTGGAGCTGATACCACGATACACAAGCCAATGACCTTCAATCTCTGCCAGGGTAAACGACTTAATCTCAGCCAACACATGGGAAGTGGGCTTCATATGAGATGTTCGTAACCAGTACATCCTTCTCTATTGGTTGATGTAGCTTCTTAGGGTACCATTTACTTGGCATGCTACAGTAACTTGCCATCAAAAATGGGGGCACCTGGTGTAGGATTGTCACATCCGACAGCTTTATCTAAGTGGGGAATAACATGGGAGATAATCAAGAGCTGTCCCAACGGTTGTTTTACCTCCGCCTTATCCCCAACCCACCACTCGCGTATCTATCCGGGAAGCTCACCCGCAATGTCGTACGAGGGGACTCTTCTGCACAACGCTCTTGTTTAGTCGGTTCAGGTTCTCTCGACGTGTCTTATCAAATGTAAGTACAGGCTGGTGGCAGGCGGGATGACGCTATTATCATAGGTTTAATTAGTTATCTATTGTGAGTCTAAAACGATGAACAGGGTTACTTATGAAACGGTTTAAGTCAAGGGGAAGCATTTCTATTATGTCCAGCCGCGTATTGATAGACGGAACCGCGACTGACGAAATGCTGAATATTTTATTGCTGAAATTGAGTTCCCGCCTCAGATCTGCAAAGGACCAAATATGAAACGACGGCTCAGGTCGATCAAGCAGGCTTAAGTAAGAGCATTTTGGCCTAGAGTTTATTATCTTCAACATTTCACAATCTATTATTAGACCAGGTCGACCAAAAAAAGCATTTAATAGTAAAGACATAGAACAACATATGCGTAGTAATGATACATCAAGCTGCAACCTGCTGAAGAGGCGTACTTTCCACCTTGCTCTCGGCCTTCTTCTCCAGGCCCTGCTTGTACAACTGAGCTCTTCCGTATGACTCAGCATAAGACGCGGAGACTATCTCCTCAACAGTAGCTGGTTTGAACTTGGCCTCCTCACCGGGCGCTTTGCAAGTCGGGATACAGTCGACAACGTAGTCGGGGTTACCAGATACAAAGACAGGGATAGAGTATCTCTCTTTGCCAGTCTTGTTGATGACGCGATGGACATTGCTCTTGTACTTCTCGTTTGTCCATCGCGCCATCAGGTTGCCTAAGTTGACGACGAAAGCTCCCTTGGTTGGTTGGACCTGATAAGAATTGTCAGATCTCCGTCCATGTACAATGAGCAGTAGTGAGACTTACATCAATCCAGGTGTTGTTCTTTTGATCCCAAACTTGCAACCCATCGACATCATCCTGAAGAAGCATTGTGATCGCACCGAAATCGGTATGGGCTCCGATTCCTCTAGTAAGTTTCTCGTCAGCATCCTTAGGTTGAGAGGGATAGTGCAGGAGCCTCATGGTAGCAACAGCACCATCCAGGAAGGTACTGAAGTAGTCCTCCTTGAGATCAAGCGAGAGTGCTAGCACTCGCATAAGATCAGAGGCAAGTCTGAGTGTTGACCTATAGTAATCCATGGTCTGGTACTTGAAGTCCTCCAAACCGTCTCCCAGGGCTTCAGGCCACTGGTTGGGGCCACTGTTGAGTTTCTTGTTGACGAAATAGGGGTGAGACTTGGGAATCTCGTCGCCGATGTAGAAACCCTCTTTCAGTTCTGGCTGAGTGCCCTCCTCAAGGATCTGTGACCTCAACATCTCATAGCCACGGTTCCAGGTGTTGTTGTTTTTGGAGACCTTTTCCTTCTCCTCCAGGGGAAGGTTGAAGAGCTTTTTGGCGCATTGTAGGGCTTTGGCTTGCTTGTCTATAGGAACAGAATGTCCCAGGATCTGGAAAAACCCATTGTACAAACAGCTTTCGCGGACCTGGTCTACAACCTTTTTCTTCTCTGCTGGGTCTTCTGAGTAGAATCCTAGATCATTTAGACGGGGAGCTAACAAGGGTTGGCGGTTGCTGCTTACCAGAGAAATCAATGATAGGAATCTCAAGCTTCGCCATGATGTATTGTAGCTTTGGGTTGATCACAATCTCGATTGATAAAAGTCAGTCTGTTGAGCAATGTAGTAAAGTAATAAAAAAATGATGCTGTAACTAATTCATGAATGGCTAAATACATCTAGATTAATGACGTTGAGGTAAAAATAACCCACTCTGGGAGCAAAGCCTCAAACTCCAAGCTACTTGCTTACTGTTGACGATCGGAAATTCGGAGACCTCCGGGATTACCCCCAACTTTGCATTGTCAGCATAACTTGCATTAAACTGAGATAGGCTTGAATGCGGGGTTTATGAGCCGTACCCACCCTTGATTCTCAAAAGTGGGGGCGGTATGATAAGGTCTGTTGAACTGTCAGATACGAATTGCGGGCTATGATCGGAAATTGCCTAGAGGAATGAGAGGGTTACCAAACTCAGGACACGAAACTTGTCGGTTGACTGTGAAGCGGGACATTAATAGATGAGGCTGTGTTGGATGTTAGTCCTTAACATAACAAGGCCCCCGCCGTAAACAAGAGCATTTACATCGAAGACAAGTAGTAAATTGAGCCACTGAGTTTTGTTACATATAAGCCATTTACCTTTTGAGACTTGGGTTGTAAGTTAAGATATTAGATATCTATTATTACACTGCTGATGTATCTTATAGCATTGCATTATAAAAAAGTATAATTTATAATTTTTTAATAAAAAATATAAATAAATGTTAATAAGATCTAACTCTAGGGTATCTTTAATGTTACGTTCTGTCTTATCTTATCTTCTTATGTGTCTTTCCTTATTGAGGGCGATTTAACCCAGGTCATTTAGTTAATAATAAAAAAATACAAGCTGCTATACAAGACAGTTAAGACCAGTATATAATAACTATATAGATAATAGCTTATTCTTTTTAGAAGAGCTGGTTTTGGTTATGTGTGACGTCTGTATTGGATATCTAATGTAACTTTTGACATCGGCCAGAAACGAGAATACCGTTTCAAGACATACGCTGCGCTCCGGCCAGTAGGTAGATCGGTTAAACTGTCCATCCGAGGGAGCATTTCCCTAACAGGTACGCAAGCCTTGTCAGCAAGGCACAGCCAAACTTCAGCTGGATCTACGGTCCAATTAAAAATTGTGGCTAAAGGGCGATGCGCTGGTATCAACTGCACAGCCGAGGCGAAGGAAGTCAAAGAAGCAAGGAAATGCTGGAAAGGAGATCCTTTTCCTCGTCAAAACAATGGAACTAAACCTCCTTCTGGATGGATGGATCGCTGGGCAAATTACGGGCTTGTTGCATGGCCCACTGCGTGCACGATCGACGAGGCTAAACTCTTTCCAGTATCAACGTGCCGCTCTCAGCCTTATAACAGGTATGATGTCAAATAGCTTGGCGGCAATATGGCACAGCAATGCGAAGAATGTAATACGTATTTAAGAGTTCAAGACTTGCCCTACGAGATTATTCAAGAGCCATTGAAACTCATAGATATCACTCAATATGCGTTTTGAATCTTTGGCCTATATGGGCCTGGCTGGCTCTGCAACAGCCAGCGTCATCCTCTCAAACGATGTTCCTCTTACTGGTCCCTCTTTTCTCCCCAATTTCGACATTTCCAAGACAGATTTCCTCAATGAAGCCAAGGAAAAGTTCCCATCCCTGGTCGAAGAACTCTTCGATACTAAGGTCCTGAATAAAACAGACCTTATTTTTGCTGTTGATGTTTTTTCAGCCTCGACCAATGATTCGCTTTACACCTACTTCCATATCGGCGACACATACAAAGATACTCTCACAAAGGGCAACTTGACTGAAAATACAATCTTCCGAACAGGCAGCGTGACAAAGGTCTTCACTGTGTATGCTATCATTGCTAAGGCTGGCATTGAGGCATTGAGCTATCCTGTGTCCATTTTCCTACCTGAGCTCTTGGGCAATTCGTCGAGCAACCCATTGGAGAGAATTGACTGGAGTGAAATCACCGTGGGGGCACTTGCTACACATCAGGCTGGCACCAGTGGCCCAGGACGTAAGTCGACAATGCCACATTAGGCGGTCCACCGAATGCTGACCAAAGTAATAGAGTACCTTAACCCGGGAACCGACGGCGCCGATCGCGAGGGTGAGTATGATACCATAGCTGATGTGAAACCTACTTACAAAGCCAGCGTTTCTTGAATTTATGCGGGATACACAGGCCCCCACAATGGGCCCTTGGCGAAGTGCCCTGTACTCGGATGCTGGCTTTGGAGTTCTGACTCTGATTCTCGAGCGACTCACTGGCCAAGAGTACAAGGACGCAATTAAAGACATCATCTTTAAACCACTTGGGATGAACTCTTCCTCTGCAGTTGTCCCTAACGGCACAGATGTGGATGCCGTAGCCCGGATTGGGCTCAAGTCCTGGGGCTCCGACGTCCCTATTGTGGCTGGGTAAGTCAAGCTTCTAAATTGAGTGTTCTATTGGTGAAATAAGCTCACAAAGAAAAGCTCTGGTGGCATATATTCATCTGCCAAAGACCTCCGACTCGCAGGACTCTCGATCCTCAACTCTGACCTCCTCTCATCTTCCACTACTCGCGAGTGGATGAAACCTCGAAGCAGCACCGGCACTCTTGTCGAGCTTGTCGGAGCTCCCTGGGAAATCACGCGTCTCACCCTCCCCACTGGCCCCGACTCCAACCGCACCCGTGTCTCTGACCTATACCTCAAAGCTGGCGGTACCGATGATTATACCTGCTTCATTGCTCTTTCGCCAGACCACGGCGTTGGCTTCTCAATTCTGATTGCCGGCGAGACTGCCACCCCTGCGCGTTGGCCACTTCGAGACGTCACAGGGACAACCTTCATCACAGCAGCTGAGTACGCTGCGGCTGAAAGTGCAGACAAGAACCTCACCGGCACATTCGTCGTCAAGGGCTCCGAGACAACAAACATGACCATCAAAGTCACCAAAGGAGAGCCTGGGTTAAAGTTGAACTCGTGGTACGTCGAAGGAAAGGACGTAGTTGAGGATACTTCATCGCGCCTCTACCCAATGGGTCTCTACTCCAACTCTCGCTCTCTGGCCGCACAATACAACATCAAGAGTAAGTTTTCTGCAGCTTTCCGCGTGGTTACTGGACTTGCCCCTCCAGCACCCCGTGCTGCTGTTGAGGGTGGAAAAGGAGGAATGTTTGATCACAGTCAGGCTTGGATGGACATTGGATTCTCTGGGACGGCCGATGAGCTCATCTTCAATATGGAGGATGCAAGAGTCGTTAGCATCATCAGTCCCTACGATGGAACGGAATTTGTTCGAGTAGACTAGAGGAGACAGACTTGGTTATGTTTCCTAGAAGCTGAATTACGATGGCGCAGAATAATTAATTTTCTTCTTATTTAATTACGCGCCTGGCTGATAAGCGTGTTTTGCCCCTCCTCTAGGGGATAACTTGACATGTAGTTATATCTAAACCGTAACGACATTCTTACCTGGGTTAGTACCCTCGTATTGAAGATTACTAAAGATCTTCAATTGAACAGCCGCTTTGAGTTTGGGCAGTGCGGCTGAAATGAGGCATTTATATTACAGGTCTTATGAAGATAATCAGCCTGTTTGTTAAATGCAATCCAATACATGATAAACTTCACGGAACAAACTTTTCAAAAAGTCGCTCTCCATGGTCCCTACAATTGAGTCCCCCAAAGATCGAATCAGCGCGGCAGCAGCTGAAGGAGAGCGACTACTCTCAGTTATTGCTGCCACTGAAGATACTGCAGCCACTCTAACGCAGGTCAAACTCGACCTTGCTGCACTCAAAAACATATGGTATGATGCAGACGCGTTATATAGCGAATTGTCCGCTCGCCTTAGAACGGAACAGAAGGAATTTGAAGATCTACGAGACAGCCACATAAAGAAATTCTTTGCTGGCTCACAGTACAAGGAGAAGCTCACAAAGGAGGAGAATGACGTGGTAGAGTTGCTGGAATGGCAAGCCAAGGCGGACAAGACGCGCAAAGAGCTCAAGGCAAACCTGGATGACATGAAAGAACGAAGGCAGAAGTTGGAACAAATGATCGAGCAACGCGTGGAAGCCTTGAATGATCTTGATAAGCTTTATGCAGTTGTCTTCGATGGACCTTCGCCAGAAAATACTGAAGAAGATATACTGGAGGCAGAGATGAAAGCAGCTCAACAGGTAATAACCCAAATTGATTTCTATCATGTTCTCCAGGACAGAACACTGACACTTTTCAGATATTCGATCCTATACAGAATCGCTATAATCAAGTGGCTTCAGTGGTTAAATACATCACAATGGCTCGCTCACGTGTCACTTTCGCCGCCGGAAGCGCAGCAAAGGCGCTCAAAATCTCCGAATCGGATATCTTTGATCTGAAACCCGGAGCTGGAAGAAGAGCTAATTGTCACTTCAATTCTGCTGTTGCTGACCGGAAAGAGCGAGAAGAGTTGGGCTTGGTCCGGCGTAGTCTGGCCGAGGCTTCGCAATTCCTCGCTCTGGCTCACGAGCTTGATCCCGAAGTCGGTGGGTTTATCATGCCTAAGGTCGCAGACGGGAAAAGCGCTGCTGGCAGAATAGACGACTGGATCAACACACCCGTGACTGACTACTTGTTCCATCGGGAGATCAAAGCAACGGCGGAGGGTATAGCTGCGTCGGGCGCGATTGTAGACGAGGAGCTGCGATTGGCAGAGAAAAAGAAGAGCGTATGGACTGAAAAGAGGGATGCTGCGGGTAAGGACCTGAAACAAGCAAGAGAAAAACTGCAACAGTTACGAGCCCGGATCTTTGAAGACGCTATCAATGGTCAAGGAGGCTCGGCAGCACCGTCTTATGAGGAAGCAGCAGCAAATGAGCATCCACCACAATATAAAGAAACAGAACCTTGACCCTTTAGTTCATTGGATAGATATAACGTGTCCTTACAGCTGATATCTAGCTTCTCGGCCAGGTATTCTGGACAGCTGCATCCTACAATCCTACTGACAAAACCCTGAAATGGACTAGTTTATCCATTAAAGAGCACATACGTCACGACTCAACCTAGCGCTTGCGAGGTTCTTTTATGGAGCTACAAGAATATGCAAGTAATGAAGGCCGGATGAAGATATCAGGTTATCGAGGCTGTTCAAGTGGAGTCACCCCATAGGCTATCTTTTGTCCTTGAGCCTCCAGGCCGCGATCGGAAGATCAGCCGTACAGTAGTCTCAAACGCTATCAGAACCAGTGCCACCTTGCCCTAGAAAGGAATATAAGGGGAACTAGAGCACAGGGGAAGTAGGGAGGAAAGTTAAATGCAAAGGGATGCGAGGGTAGAACGCACAAATGCCATGTCAACTTAAGATACTAGCCTCGCCCTATGGATACCTTACCCCGAGAATCGTAAAAATTTGGTACAAATATCATAACCTTCAAGCCTAAAATTGGGTAAAAGTCACTTACGAGACGTGGCTAATATCTTGAGTCAATACAGTCACTAGGAACGGGCCTCCTTGATCCTGCCGCTGCAGCTAGTTAGCCTTGTCTTCTGGCAGGTGCACTAATATTCACGCTCCTTGTACTTTAATAATCTTCGAAAACCCTGGTCCATGGCTGTATCCCTGTTGTGAATTGGCTATTAAGCAACATTTGCATCTCGCTCGAAACCCCTGCGTCGTGCAGACGCGTGTTCGAGCCTGGGGAAGAATTGATAGGCAAACCCCTCACCCACCTACAACCGACACGTGCAGCAAGTGCCCAACCTGTCCAAAGAGCGGTATCCCCGTATGTCTCAGCCTCTACAACTTGGTGTTAGTCACTGAAGATTAGGAGAGTCATCGTATAGCGGAGTTGTGGAGTATGTTTCAAGCAATTATTACAGTTAAAGATAACCCGATTGGAGAGATGGACGTGCATAATGATCTGTTGAAAGCTTCGCGGCTTCTAGGGTCAATCTGCCGCCGGTAAGATTGGCATGCCTACCTTGCTCAATAGCGTATCACTCACCAGTCTGGCCAATGGGTTATGGATACGATGACAAGGGCACCAAACACTGTCATCAATTAGTCGCCGTTTTGCTGTTCTTCGAAAGGCTAGGCGATAATATGCTTTTTTTTAAAAAAAAAGAAAAAAGAAAAGAAAAGCGAAGATAATTAGATTAGTTATAAATACAAGAGGGACCTTGACCAAGACAGCCTGAGCAAGTCGCTGAGTTAGACCGACATCAGTTATACTCCTTCAATTCAGGATTTATGTAATCCTTCTTCCCGTAGCCTTAAGCGCTTGGCTTCAGGAAATCTCGCTTTTAAAACCAATCCTCCTCAATCCCAGCTGAAAGCTCATTACCATGGACCCTTCGCATATAATGTGCCAGTGCCCGAACTGTAATGTTGAGGCTAACCACTGGGCACCTTGCACATACCCTTACCCGTCACCCCCTGATGAATCCTCTTCAACACATGCGTCCCCTAACTCTGTGTCTTACCATGAGGAGGAGACTACAACATCCTCTCCTGCCGCATTCGAACCCAATCAAAGTGCCAGTGCCCCCGGCGAGGCAGTCAACTTCTGTTACGGGGAATGGTCAAAAGACTATCACGGCTTCCATCCACAAATGGATTATGCATCACCCAACTTGCTGATCGATTCCGAACTTCAAGACAATCAGCCAGGAGATCATACCCCACCTCCAACATCGGGCCAATCTTCAAAGTCCGCATCCCCATCGCGAACTGAAGACCATCTTTTGACCAAAGATACCAAAAGCATGAGAAGCGCAGCGGAAGAATTGGAGGATCTACGTCCTGCAGATATATCCCTTGTCGAATGCAAGCTAAACGACATGAAATGGAAGAGCATCCACAACGAATCCAATGAGATTTGGGAAGCCAAAAGCGAGGGGGAGGGCGCAGATGAAAAGAATCAAGGATAAGAACCCTGCGATCAGGGCCTTTCTTGAGTAAAAGATCTGATAAAATCATTAGGCTGGCTTAATAAGTGTACTACTGTAACTATATGGCAATGGGACTAATGGGCTTTCTTTACTGTTTAATTGTCGATGGAAACTGTCTTTATTAATAATTGCAACACCTCCGCTTGTACAGAACTGTGTGTTTTCTTGGTTAATCCACTGTGACATCCAAGTTCTCTCTGCTGATTTAAGCTCTGAGCCACAAGCCTCAACTCCACTGTGACATCAACGTGCAACTAAAATAAAAGGCTCCCGTGAAACGAAAAACAACAAATAACCGCTTATGAGACTTCTCAAACAAGAAAACACACCATAGACACTCGATTACTCACAATGTTACTGTGTGACTTGATCTAATCTTTACTATATAAAGAAGTGCAGCATAGAGCAACTCCTTCTTGCGACTAAATAGAAACAGCCCTGAATGGAAACAAAGAATACGGAATTTCTGGAGGAGAAAGTTCTCCGAGATGATCTAGCCTGTTTCATCTCGTCGATTTGACAGCGCGCCTTTGTGCGCCACATATCCACATCTTAAGCTCGTGTGATACCATCAGGAGGTTTTATTGGCTCGGACAACCGGTAAACAACACGCGTAACTGGTGCTAGGCTCTGTATTTGTCCGCGGATTCTTGCTGTTGCATGAGGGAACCTCAGGGAGCAAGAAAACACAGGACCTTGATGTAGGGTGTCAAAATAAACTTAGTAAAGGGTACCCTAAGTCTATACTAAACTTATCCTGAACTTATGCTAAGTTACCTAAGCCTTTTTGTCATCTAGGATCAAGGTCCTGAGTTTTCTTTCCTCCCCTTGGGGAAGTATCCGTCAGGCAAGCGGAGAAAATCAGGTGGGACCAGAGCGGAGGAGGTTCCTGATGCGGGCGTTGGAATCTGATGGGGTAGAGCTGTAAGCGCTAGCTTGCTCCCTGAGCCGCTCTACCGCTGATCTCACAGGAACTTTGCTGCCACCCCATCCTGTGAAGCGTCTCGTTAGTGGTCTCGCTGAGCGTGCTGTCAATGAATGTAGTTTGCTTTGCTCCTGCGCAGTGATTGAATGGGATCAACACCCTAAACTCCAATCAGATCCTGGAAGAATGCTGTAAACGAGGGCCAGAACCATACACTGACTTGTAGGAACTGAACGAATACGAAATACTTCTTGAGACAGCGTGTTCACAGTCTTTGATATGTAAAGGCTATCGAAGATTTAACAGGCCCAGAGACTACTTGGCATGCAGGGGCAGCACACCGACAGGTGAAAGCGCGACCTTGAGCCTGCTAGACGTGACGGGGCGTCAGGGGGGAAGCAGACATTCAAACGCGTGGAGAGGGCGAAGGCGAGGGTCGGAGACACTTGCTGCCGTCGACAGGATGGTATCTGCACACGCCTACATGATGTTGTCTCGAACAAGCCGGCTGTTGTCTCCGTGTTATGAACCAGGGTCCAGGTAGCTAACCGACACGAACACGATGAAGCCGGTGAATACAGCTGAGATCTGCTGCGGGCCGATCTTGACAGTCACTTTATGGCTAGTGTGGGTTCGTGGAAGGCCTCAATCACAAAACGTGCGAGTTCTGTGCGGTAAGTTTGTTCTACCCCTGGCTTTACTGATCTATAAGTAACTTTGGTGGACAGCATAAGCGGCACATCACCAAGAGTCCATGTCCTGGTAAACTTACGATTCAGCTGATAACGGGGTGCCCGTCCGTGGCCCCGACAAAGCGTTGATTTCGGGAGGAAAGCCCCACGGAGGGCGTCAACCAATGTTTAGCACGAGCACTAACTTTCTCTCCAGGCCAGAGACGAGTCTTTTAGAAGGTCAGCTCTCAGTTCCCCAGCGTCATTTTGTTCCCGTCGCAAAACACGGTAGATTGATCAGACGATTGTAGGGGATGGGGCATCAAGTTGACACATTCACTATACCATACGTGACTTCACGGACGCTTTGCCTTTATAGTGTTGTGCACAAACAGCTGCCGGAATGGTTGAAAAGAAAGACAGGAGCATCTGACCAACGCCGGCAATATTACAACGGGCTTACTTCTTTGTGACAGGGGCGCCTCGTGTCTGCTGAGACCTCCAGACAGGTCGGTATCGCGATGGTAGCCTAGACCGGAAAGGTCATGGCTTACTTTTGTCTTCTCCGCAGCTGACCTTAGATACTGCTTAGATTAACAAATGTCCTAGCTTCTATTGGCGCGGAGACCACGCCAAAGTTTCATGACTCAGACTCGCGATGCACACTTATTGCCGCCACCAACAGAGGTACTTCTTATGGCTCTACACGTACTTGCTTGTTGGCCTGGTCGAAGCTTTGAAACAATTGTAATTTGGTCAAGGCGGCCGAATGCGTTCGGCGTTGTTGTTTACACAACGATTACTGTTTGGCCTGCTCAAAGGGGAAGACTACGGGAGTGGCAGTACGTACAGACCTTTGCGTAACGATACGCGTTGATTTCGTGGAGACGGATACAGTTCATGTTGAGCGTTTGGGCTATTCCCCCTTTTCTTCGCGATCTAGACAGAAACGGCGGTTGTGACTTTAGATGATGTCGATGTTAAGAAAAACTTGCTTAGAAGAACTCAAAATGCCGACCGACAAAAGTAAAAGATTAAGGGATCAATGAAAGCGCGTGATGGAAGGTGTTGAGACGGTCGCAGCCTGAAACTATGACGCGTTTGCATTCCAGTGCCATCGGCCAGGTCCGTTTAGCGCTTCAGTCACCAGTGATTTTACCCCTCCCGCCCTTGACTGCCATCTCCAGCAAACATCTTGAGGAGCACTTTCAACATGGGATTGATTCGCCTGTCTCGAATTCATCAGTAAATACAGATGAAATATCGCTGTTTACACTGGTCCAGATAGAGATCAATCTCGCGCGTAAGGGGCGTGTGTCACTCCGAGTTCTACTGTCTGTAAGTATGCGGACCTCAATTGGACAAGCTTACATGTATTAACTGCCCTAGGCTCCTGAGAAATGCCTTGGTTCGATCTCAATATGCGATTGCTGTTGCGAGTCTCCGATCCGACTCTTTCGATACGACGTGTCTGATGCGGGACACCCCATACCGCCGATGAACGCTCCGTCCTTGAAGCCTTCCGGCTATCCATAGCCTTCATCCCGATGATGCTCTCCAGTTCCAAACGAAGAAAGCGACGTCGAACACCGTCAAGCACCCGAGACTACGTAGCTTCCGCAGCCAAACACTGGACCCGTCTGTGCTTCGGACCACCGTGTTCCGTCATATAAACATTCAAGCGTCTTCTGGGAAGTTAAAAACCCTCCATTGTAGTCTTTACATGCACCGAGAGCCTCGCCAGCAACTTCCCGACGTCTATTTGACCAATATTGTGCGACAGCACACTGCGTACTTTTCTTGACGGTAGTGGGTTAGGTTGGTCCTATCGAATCATTGTCTCTCTCCCAGCACCTCAAGTTGTATTTGTATCCATTACGTCAGACCAAAAGCGCACCAAGCCTCGTCCATTTCTTCCATTGCGCTCACAGAGTTGTACCAAAAGCTCTCAGGGGAAGTAAGCAAGGTCTTCCCAAACTGTAGCTTGGATAAACAGGTCGAGGGCTTGCTCATAGTGCACGGTAAGTACCTGTAGCGACACCATGCGATGAGGCCATCTACAAAGGTAAACCTAGTATTGACTGACCGTAACTAATGTGCAAGATCACAGAAGTACTTCGCTCTGTGCCGCAGCTGGCCCAGTTTCGTTTGTAGTGAACTGGTTTATCATCGCCAGGAAGCACTATCAAACCACGGTACAACTAAACATATCTACCTAAGTAGCTATCCGAAACCGTGAATTAATTACATAGATGACATGAAAAGTGAAGATGTTACAATTTACTTACTAATCCTTAATCGACAAGCCCATAAAGAATCCGAAGTTTCTCCGCCCCACTAAAGCCAAGGCCAATTCCCCGCATTGCAAATCCTTTATTTACAACTTCGCCAGGTAATGATCCCTCGCGGAGTCGTCGCATGCTACGCTGTTGCCTCTCCATATACATCCGACAATGTCTTTATATCTAACTCCCGACCGGCTACCGCAGGGTTCCTCCGTCACATTCTATGAGTCCTCCTTTTTCAAGCGTGGCCCGGAGCAACCCAACCTTCCTACTCCTTCCGAAGTCTTAGCCAGGCCTAATTATGTTCCGCACCCACGTGTCAAGGGCATGTTACGTCAGCCAGCCGTGTTCAAGGAGCTTGGACTTGTCGTGAAACACAGTGACAACTCCAACGCGATTATCAGGGAAGGACAGTGCCTTTGGGCCATTCGCCATTTCTTGCCTGAGGTCCCAGTTCCAGAGGTCTACGGCTGGACACAAGAAAACGGCGTCACATTCCTCTATATGGAATACATTGATGGGATCACTCTACGTGATCGTTTGGACACTCTAAGCTCTATCGAGAAGGATAGCGTCTGTGAACAGCTTAGATCGATGGTCACCAAACTGTCTCATCTGCGCCAAGCACCTGATGATCTATTCATCGGTAGGTGCCCCAACTCACGCTTCCTCCCAGACCTAAGCGGTGCTCAGGTAACATCAACCGTGGGGACGTGAGAGACATGGTCTTTACTGACACAAACTTTCCACCCGCTGGCCCTTTTTCTTCAGCGGCTGAATTCCACGACTGTATGTCGGACATGTTCAAATGGCCAGCCATGGCCAACAATCCAGAGCTTGATCCTTCCAGCATCACAGACCCTTATCGAGAGATGCTACCTGACGATTGTCCCATCCACTTCACGCACGCAGATCTTAACCCTGTAAACATTATGGTGTCGAAAGATTCGCCTTGCCGTGTAATGGCGATTCTTGACTGGGAGCAGTCCGGCTGGTATCCCGCTTACTGGGAGTTTTGCAAAGCTGAACTGACTGTTGAAGCCCATTCAGAGTGGCAAGCTGTATATTTGCCCAAGATTTTGTATGAGCCAGATTGTGTCGAAAGCTTCTACTCTTACGTCAGCTCATTTGCTCCTTAGTGGAATATGCACATAACACAAACAATCACCGCCTTATACTTAGCGCGCAGGTAGATGTGCTGTTACAGCTTGACTACTGGCTATAATTTCATGATTCACGCTCGTAATCCATTCCGTATGGGTCGCACTGACATTCCCACTCAATTACCCTAACGACTAGCCGCGATGATAAGCGTTCCATGATCAAGTCCCAAGCTCTACATTGAAATCTACCGTTATCACCAAGAATGTATACTTCTTAGAGGCATTAGGGAGCACTGTTTGTCTTTACATCGCAATCCTCAAGCTAATGTAAATATAAGTAAGAGAACTGCGGAGATTGAACTAGATAGTTCATCTGACTGGCAGTTGAGCAAGGCCTCCTCATGTCCACTAGTATCGATGTCTGAAATGGCGCCTCTTTGACTTGAAGAGCGAAACATCTTAACTATGTATGCATATTATGCTACTAGTTAAGATATCAATTGAAAAGGGATATTGAAGCTAGCTAGTCTCTTATTAAATCAGTTACGGCGTATAAAGAACTTGCTAAACTCTGCGTTACTCTCGAGCCTCTCCAGAGTGCCACTATCATATTGCAAAATCAGCTCCAGACTCCGACTCTCGTTATGAGGAGGTGGCAGAATAATGCAACGGCCGTCAGGTTTGCCCTCAGTATCTCCAACAGTAACGCGGAATGCAGAAGGATACCCAAGATGACGCCCGAAATATATGTCGTTGTATCTATGCGCTTGAAGACAGACTATGAGCATGTCCGGTCCCGGGTATCGGTCGACATTCCAGGTCAAGGAAGTAGTCTTCGGCATCTGATTCAGCAGTCCAACGAGACGCCTTACTGCTTTGTTGTCAACAGCAGCGATGGCTCGCTTCACACTACTCGCCAACTCCACATAGATCTTGGGCCCATCTTCTTCATTCTGTAGTTGAGTGACAGATGCTCTGGCGACGGCGTTCGGCTCCGCAAAATTCCCCCAATAGTTGGACGGAAGGGGCGGATTTTCCATTCGTCCCCTCGCATCGACAGTGATTGATAGCTTCGCCTCTGGGTATCGATGATGGTCTATCTGCCTAGCAAGGACAATGTGGCGCCAAAGAAAAGCACAGATAGCTTCAGTCGTGCTCAACTTAGTATTGGTAGCGCCTTTCAGCACATGGTTCTTGAGCAGAGAGAGGTTCTCGGCAGAGATGAAGAATATACCATGCTCAACCGACTGTACCTCGGCAACTTCGTAGTTTGTTGGGTTCAAGAAAGTGGAAGAGGTCTCTGTGAGCTTCCAATCAGGAAATTCTTTTAGGGTCACGCCTTGTTCACCCTCAACGACCGAGCTTCGATCGAGAGGCGTGATTGGGATGGTTCGGAGGCCGAGTCCTTTGGTAATGGCAGCCAGGTGCATGCCTATTGTCTTATGCAAGATAAAGTTGCAGACGCCGTCGCCCGCCACATGCTGCATATCAGTCAGTATCTGCATAGGAGAGTAATCGGACCGCGAGGCTTGTGTTGCACAAGTTGCATCGCAGGCAGTCGTGTAACAAGGGGCAAGAAATATATCGCGCAGGTACCGAACTTACATGAAGACAGGTCCCGAGTATAAGACCCCCAGAAATGAAGTTACACTGAATTACCAGCGCCGGGATACTGGCACCCGGAACTAGCTTTGCCGATGTGCCGAAGACAATGTGTCTCGGGATATCAAGAGGAAAATAGTCCCTCTCAAGTTGGTGGAACGTACCGAACTTCCATAAAGTCCGAAGTTCCGGTGCAGTGTAATCCTTGTAGTTGAGTCTGGCGCCTTGGTTGCTATCGAATAGAAGCTCGACCTCTTCCCGATCGTTTTCGATGGGCCGTCGCACAGAACATGCAAGTTCTGGGATGTCAACGATCGTGCTGACCAAAGCCCGCTCGAATAAATGAGAAATATGTCTCTTGTCCGCATTCTGTGACACAGGAAAATACAGGCATGATGAGATGTAGTCCCTTGGAGCGATTTGGTCGATTGCTGACAATTTGACTATCTTTCCATGCGCGCTTGGCTGTGGTTGAATGGTAGTAGAGGTGAAGTAAGCGGATGGAGTCAATGGAACGTCGTCAGTGGACATGTCGAGGATTCTGCTTTAGTGATGCTAAGCTTGAGAAATGCGGATGTGCAAGAAGAATTAGTCTGGGAAGAACTCATAGATGTGCCAGACAGATGATAGATAAATCAAAATGAGATCTGATACACTGTCTAAGACTCTTTAGATGCCGAGATTGTAAGCACAGTATATTCATTCCTCTCGTCTAGACTGCCAGACTTGCAGGAATCCGAGTGATTTCGTATTACGCTCTGACCAACACATGATTGGGACGATATGCCGCACGGTACTTGAGTCTTGTTTATCTGACACGTTCTGACAAAGCTTGTGGGCAATCTACCCCCTCGCTGCAGATCCTTATACGAAGGGGGGTATGATTGTCATTTTTGGTCCAAGCGCATGTTATATCCGTTGTACCTGATAGACGATATCTCTGAGACATAATTCGACAATGAGATGTGACAAAAGAGCGGTCCGAGCCACAGCTGTGCAGGGTTTAAAATTCATTCCGAAGCTTGCGATTGCAACGCAAGAAACACTAAACGGTAGATGATCTACCTCTTATCGTACGTTCAACATTTTCGCGGTCTTTACTGTGTTAAGTTTAGATTGCGAGAATAATAAGGGTGTATTTATAATAATGCTGAAACGGAGGTCAAAGTCAGGTTGATATCGTAGAGCAGGATTGGAGGGAGATGCGTAATTGCTTTCACGTGGCTCGCCCGATATCTTCTTACAAAATGATGACCAATGTGCTCTGAGAACAGCCACTTATCTCTTTAAAATAATCAGAAGTAACTTCACTAAATCACAGTCTGCAAACAGAAACGACGAATCAGCCATGTCCGATTCATGGGTCGAACCAGCGGGCCCCCTACAGCCATCCATCGTGAAGTGCTCAGCCCTCGACAACCTCACCGCTTCCGTGTATCCTTCGCCTACACACTTCTTTCCTCTAAAACCAGGAACGGACCCTCGACAGCTCTACGAAGACTGCAAACAAGGCCTCTCCCGATGTATCTACGAGCATCCGCACCTCGCAGGTGTTATCAGGAAAGACGAAACTGGACGTTACGCCATTGAGATTCGAGCGGCCCCGCATGCTGGTACAAACTTCTGGTATCGAGATCATCGTCACGATACAGATGTGCCCTCTTACACCGAGCTCAAGATTAACGGGTGGCCGTTTGGCGATGGCGAAGAAGATGGCCTTGGCAAGCTCCGACCAAGGGACTTTCCCTGCGTCCAGGATGGCGATCCTATAATTGCACCTCAGTTCAATGTCCTCGAGGGCGGTATCGTCTTGACCATGTCGATCACGCACGTGATAGGTGACCTGGTCCAGTTCATGGACTTTCTCAGGTCTTGGTCACAGAACACGAGTGCGATAGCAACCGCCAGACTCGGGGGTCAACCTGTACCTCCACTCCCGCAGCAAATATCGGCGGACTTGATGGATCGCTCCCTCTTGACACCTGACGTGGGTATCGAGGAGGATCTTGATAAGCTCGGAGCTCGTGCGGCAAAGCTTCATCATCTCGACATGCTTGACCCTAGATCTCCAGAAGAAGTTGTGGAGAAAGTGTCAAACCTCTTCACAAATGCACGTCTGACCAATGACGATCTAGTGAGGTTTACCGAAGATGAGCTTCGCACTCTGTCCTGTTCTGTGTGGACCTTTTCACAGTCCTCGATAAAGCAGCTTCAGCACATGATCCAAGAGGTCTTGCCTAGCGGCTCAAAAGTGTCGTCTACGGATTGCTTGACTTCTTTCGCATGGAACCGACTGTTTGCCGCCAAATATGCTCCAGGGCTATCAGGCCGTGATCCTCTACCTAAGACTAGCAAGATTGTCTTTGCTGGAAGCATTCGTCGTCGGTTGACGCCGCCGTTACCTATCAACTACATGCCTGCCTGCGTGGATTTGTTTCCTGTGTCTGTGAACACCAGCGACTTTATTTCGCCTGACCCCAAAACTCTGGCGCATGCAGCAATGGCAATTCGCAATAGTAATAATGCTTGGAGCGAGGAAACCTTTCGAGACATGCTCGAGGTAGCCCATTCACATCCTGTCAATCCAGGCCTGATTCCCAAAGGGCCCATCGATGCACTTGTCACAGATCACACACGAGCAACTGCAGCTATGCTGTCAAGTTGGGGTCCCGAGCTTGGGTCTTGTGAGGCCTTTAGAGAACCGTATCTTGGTAGAATTCCGCCTCATGGGGAGATCACCCTCTTACCTCGATGGAACAATGGTAATGTAGAGGTTATGTTTGCTGGAGAGGCTGTTGTGATGGAGCGGTTGAGAAGCGACCGGCTTATGAGTCAGATGGCAACTTGTCAGTTTGTCATGGGTGACCCTAGGTTTCAGGCGACTCGTGGGAAATATGTCTCAAAGCTGTAATAGATACAGCAATAGCCATTCGTGATTTTGGTCGAGTATAGCCAGGATATTCTATTTATAGCACCAGCATGTTGAAATTGCTCTAGAGCCACTACATCATAATTGAGCTCTGTTGACCTCGTTACCGCCCTCGTCAAAATGAACCTTATTCCCCATAATCATAGACCTTCGCAAAGCGGCGCCAATGCGCACTGCGGTCACTGCTGATTCTAGTTCAACAGGCACTGGCTTGTCATCCAGCACGCATTCGGTAAATTCGATAGCCTCTCTTGTGAACGATGGAATCTTCCCCAATAGTTTTGAGGAAGCTCATGCCGGATACCTTCCTGTCCATAAATCCTGACGTGGTTCTCGACTGGGATCAAGTTCACAGACAGCTTACCCTTTGTTCCAATAATCTCTGTCGTATCCTCTTGACCAGCTGCCATCACGCGTGAGGCATACAGATACGCAATGCGCCCATCATAAAATTCGACAGTGCCCACAGCAATATCTCTATCATCATACTGTCGCAGATCTGGTTCCACAGCCGTGATCCCTACAGCGTGGACTGATCGAACTTTGGACTCCTAGCCGAAAAACCATAGAGCCAGGTCAATATCATGAATACTGCAATCAACAAACATACCACCAGAGAATTGGGCATATGCGACAAAAAAGCCTGAAGGATCCAATACATCGCAAGTCTGGCTCCTAAGAACAAATGGGCGCCAATCAAGCCTGACTTTGTTTTCTCGTACGCGCCGCGGTACGAAGCATCGAAAGGGCGGGAAAAGCCACACATGACCTTGAGGTCATGGCGGGTAGCAGCGGCGCCAACGACAGATTGGGACTGAACTATTAACATAATGTGAAGCCTGTCACAAAGAAACACTCACAATCTCGACTGTTGTGCCAAGGGGCTTCTCACACAATACGTGCTTGCCCGCCGCAATAGCGGCATTGGTCTGTTCAGCATGCACTGCAGTGGCTGAGGCGACACAAACTGCATCCAAGCCCACGTGGGCTATCATGTCAGAGTAGTTCTCGTATATCTACTCCGTCAGGGGCGACGTTCTCGACAGCCCAATCCCTCTCGGCAGCATCAGGGCTGGTGACCGCTACTAGAACAGCTCGCGGGACATTCTGAGGGAAATTGAGGGCATGTCTCTTACCCATTCGTCCGAGACCAGCGACTCCAACATGAAGCTTGCGAGGTGCCATTGCATGACTGTAGGGAGGTTGGAGAAGAAGTGAAGAAGTGAAGAAGATGAAAGAAGAAAATGAAGGGTAAGAAGTGGGATACTGTCGACCCGGATTTCCTATTTATTATATACAGCTTGACAGTCGATAAATGTCTCCATGTTGATGGCAAAAGTTGGCAAAAGTTGTATTCTCTTGTCTTGAATTGTTTATGCTGGGGGAAGGCACTTACCTGCGCGTACTTTGACCCGAAAGACATGGTGCAGTAGAGCATTCGGAGGCTTTTACCCTGAGTTTTCTATTAATTCGGGGTAATTTTACCCGATACAGAGTATGCGAAGAAACGTTCCGAATGAAGCTCCACAGTATTTCGGTCCGCCCATAATACACTACACTATGGGTACATAGACACGTTGAGGATCAATCGCGTTCACATATCACGATGACACTTGGATAGTATGACCATCAATAATTATCCAAATCGCTTAATTGTTGACCCTTCGGACTGCATTCAAGACTGTTTCACCGCATAAACTATAAACTGATTACAGCTATGGCCTAACCGCGTTGCCTGCATCAAGAATCCGTCCAACCCCATGCTCTCTTTAGATGGTCCTGTGCTGAAGCGGTGGGCCACGAATGGGTATTCTGGGTCAGCATCAACACATCCAGTAACGCTTCTTGGTCCCGTCTCTCAGTAAATCGATCTCCACACGCCGTGACTCCCATACAGGCCGTGAAGGTAGCGGGTCTTGTGGAGGGATTTGAGAGAGCTATCCCGCAAAGTTCTCGGACTTGGGTCCGTATATCGTCCTGAATCGGTCAGTATACACTTTTATGGTGGAACATGAATCATCCTACGTCGATTTGCTTCCGAGCTAGCTGAGCAGATGGTCCAATTCGTGGTACGCGATCATCATGACACATGAGGAGGATACGAGCAAATATGCTATGGACTTGGCCGATAACTGATCTCTGTTAGTAGACCGCCTTCAATCAAAATCTATAACATACCGACAGCGTGGTTTAAATAAATGATGTGTGGAAACGCTTCGCCCAAGGTTTCGTCAGAAGCACTATAGGCAACAGGCAGCCAGGACACTGGCCGAGCTCGTAGCCAAGCCTGGTCATAGTCAACCAGTTCTTGGTAGTGATGTCTGTTTGGTCCGCTATTTCCAAAACAGTAGTTTATGACATCTGCACTATGGACAATGATGCGATTTGCCCATGTATCATCATCGGCTTCAGAGAGGGACCGGTCCATGAATCCGTGGTCGAGCCTGATTTTTACAGGTCGTTGACTCGCAAAACTCATTGTTACCTCTTGTCTCATGCCAACCCAGAACGAGGCTAAACGGAGGCTACTCAGGGTCGTTGATGAGTCACAAGTATTCATAAATAGCTGTATTCCTAACAGATGACCTTCGTGATCGGTGCCGATAAGTGGAACGTCGAGTTCCTCGAGAGTCCGCAGAAGAATAGTCGCTGCGAGCAGATTGTCGTCGTTCAGGGCGGAGGAGTCGTTTGAGATTGTTGCCAAGTGCCTGAGGCATGCTTGATGGTACCGATCGGAGGCATAGGGGTCATATTGCGCGTTGAGGCTGAGATGTCTGGAGGACAAGGCAAAGATAGCATTAAGGAGGGTCGGACAAGACGCTGCTCGAGGGGGCACAATGTTGGCAAAGTGGCGTCTGGAATCGCAAAGATCGAACTGCGATAGATCAATACCACAGGTCGGCCCAGACAGAGGGTAGAATGGCGTACCCATGTGCACATGTAAGTCAAATAATATTGCATCAATCTTACTTCATGGTTCTCCGTCAAAGGGTAGGGTACTGATCCCACGTTGGCCAATCCCAGTGTCGAACCCTGTGGAATTGGGCCATAATTTCGACGACTGTCTCTGCTCGCTGCACTGGCTCCATCTCCTCCACCGATCTCAACTGCATGAACGTGAGAGGTAGGAGAGGCATTAGATCCAAAATCCGTAAGTTGTTGGTTATGAGAATCAAACGTGTTACCATCAAGGTGCTTCCAGTGGCTTTGACTCTCCGAGTCCGATAGGTAGTAACCTTCAACATCATGCGTCTCATCCACGAATTGTACTTGGCGAACTGTAAGCGAAGGCCTGCATGAAAAGGGGTTGCTTACATCGTCTTGAGCAAGGGACCCAAACTTGATTTGGGGATGGCCTGTCGTGGATCTCAGCCTTCTCATCATCGCAACGACATGCAAAAGTCTGGGGGTGGACATACGTAGTTGAGTGCTTGAAGCGAAAAACGGGCGCCGTAGCGCAAATCTTGCCCATCGAAACGCATCGAAGGCATGTCTGTGTACCTCCTCCAGCAACTTGTGGACCCCAGACGCATTTGAGATGCTGTTTCTTGCAGGACTAATGATGGTCAGAGTGGCAAGTTCGGCATGGTTACCGATGTTTCATTTCACATACGAGACACGCTGTAGCTGTGTTCATTTTCTCTCAAAACAAATTTCGAAATCGATGTCTGGTGCAAACTCATCTTGAGGGGCAGGTTACCCCGATTATATGACCTTGTTCCAAAAGCAAAAAAGGCCGAACAGTCGGGGCTATGCTCCGTTTTCGTGTTTGGAGGTGAAAAGTTCCGATGCTCTAGCCTAAATAGGCTTAAGCCTCCAAGGGAACGGGGCTTAGGCCGGGTTATTTCCTGATACTTGTTGGAAGAAGACTTGTCCCACTATTACCCCAAAACTCTACAGACCTGGCTCGCGCTTCCCCGCGAACTACCCCGTGTTTAATCCATGTCACTGACGAGATGGAAACTAACCCGCCTCCAGTCATTGGCCATCTATTATCGATGGTAAGTCGCAGAGTAGACCGAGATTTTGGACTATAATAGATCAGTATGTCGCCCTCGAATATCACCAGAGATTATTCGTGCTCATCTACATTCAAAATCTACTTACAGAACCTCTTCAAAATGGATAAGCAAGTCGACCAAGTCAAGGATAAGCTTGACGAGTGCGGTGCCACTACCGAGGAGCACGTTGGAGTCAACACTTCTTTGGAACCATATGGCCCTTCCGGTAAGTTGCCCTTCCCCGCTAGGCTTTAATACGATAGTGATTTGCGAGCACATGACCTTTGGTAAGCTGACAAACTAGGATTCCGCGGTCTCTTCTCATCTCCCTACGTCGCTGCCTGCGCCGCCTTCTCGGCGATCGGTGGCCTCCTCTTTGGCTATGATCAGGGCGTCATTTCCGTGACGCTTGTAATGGATCATTTTCTCGATCGATTCCCCGAAGTCTCGGATGATGCTCCTGGTGCAGGCTTCAAAAAGGGCCTCATGACTGCCATGATCACGCTCGGGGCATTTATAGGTGCCATCAATCAGGGTTGGATCTCTGACTGGATATCTAGAAAGCGTTCGCTGATGGTTGCTGTTGTGGTATTCACTATTGGGTCTACTCTCCAGACCGCTGCTATCAACTATGCCATGCTGGTTGTAGGACGGTTTATCGATGGAATTGGTATTGGACAGTAAGTTAAGCCTTTAACCTTTTCATCTAAGACTCCATAAGCGTCGATATTGACCATGCATCTGTTAGGCTATCCATGGTGGTGCCTCTCTACATTGCAGAGATTTCTCCACCTGAGATTCGGGGTGCTTTACTCGTCTTCGAAGAGCTGTCGATTGTCATAGGAATTGTTGTTGCATTCTGGATAACCTACGGGACAAAGGTAAACCAAGTTACATCCCTCACGCAGCCCTATTAACTCATTCACTTCTAGGGAATTCCCAGCCACTGGTCTTGGCAACTTCCGTTCCTCCTTCAAATCCTCCCCGGTCTGCTACTGGGATTCGGTGCCATTTTCCTACCATACTCGCCTCGATGGCTCGCCTCCAAAGATCGCGAGACAGAAGCCTTGTCCAGCCTCGCCAAGCTTCGCGCCCTTCCCGAATCCGACCTACGAGTTCAACGCGAATGGATGGACATTATCGCCGAGGCCCGATTCCAAGCAACTGAGCTCCGCGAACGACACCCTGGTCTCACTCAAAGGACAGATGTAGTTGGAAAGATGCGACTTGAGTTTGTCAGCTGGGGAGATTGCTTCAAGTCTGGCTGCAGGCGTCGGACTCTTGTTGGTGCAGGCCTCATGTTCTTCCAGCAGTTCACTGGAATCAACGCTCTCATCTATTATTCACCAACACTGTTCGGAACCATGGGCCTCGATTTTGACATGCAACTCATCATGTCGGGCGTACTCAACGTGACGCAGTTAATTGGTGTTCTGTCGAGCTTATGGACCATGGATCGTTTCGGCCGCCGGGGTATCCTCCTTTGGGGTAGCTTCCTGATGTTTGTACCACATCTCATCATAGCTGTCTTGGTGGGCAAGTTCTCGAATGATTGGCCTAGCCATACTGCCGAAGGCTGGACAAGCGTCGCTTTTCTTCTCTTCTACATGCTTGCCTTTGGTGCCTCTTGGGGTCCCGTTCCCTGGGCCATGCCGGCAGAAGTCTTTCCATCATCTCTCAGAGCAAAGGGCGTGGCAATCTCCACCTGTTCAAGTAAATTTCCCATCTATATCAAATGCTAAGCCACTGACTAACCTCGTTAGACTGGATCAACAACTTCATCATTGGCCTCATCACGCCACCTCTTGTCCGCGAAACAGGCTTCGGCGCCTATGTCTTTTTTGCCGTCTTCTGTCTTCTATCCTTCGTCTGGGTCTGGTTCAGTGTGCCTGAGACCAACGGAAAGTCTCTTGAGGAGATGGACAGCGTTTTTAAAGATCGAACTGGAGTGACAGATATTGCCACCAAGGATCGTATTCTCGCCGAGGTATACAATGAGCGACAAAGGCATTGATGATAGATACCAGTATATAAACTTCGCAAGGTCCTCATTTGAGTTTCATGATTCCTTGTGAGTTGCCTCGGGTTTCCTCGAAAACGAATATGACTAGCCATGTGACAGGGTTACAGAAGCCAAGCATTACAGTAATTCCTTTAGAAGCCCAACCACTTAGCCCCGAGCTGTCCATACCCATACCAACATCAGATCGGCCAGTCTCGTGCTTTTTATTAAGCCACTAGCTCAGGGGGCCACTGGGTTGTCATGGCTGCATTGCTTCATGTTTGGATTATACCCCTTTGGATGTCCGCAGGGTATCCTCTTTACTGTCAGGTTTTCTGGAAAAACGTTGGGATATATAGAGAAACATTCCTTCTCAAGTCAGAGCATCAGAGTACCTCATGTATTCCACGATGATTGCCCTATTGTCTTTTACATATGAGCTGAACTGAGTCGATTATCAGTTGGCTAAAAGAACTGAAGGATTCCTACCCTGGATGCACATCGAATTATCGGACCGACAAGCCAGCCACTGACAACAACTTGCTTGCTAGTCTATGGACTATACCTAAAAGGAACGGCGCCAAACCAGGTTGGTAGTTCAGCTCGTCGATCCAAACGGCATCAAGGAGATTACAGACTTCGACACGAGACCAGTCCAGGGGAGGACACAAAACTCAAGCCCTTGGTCATAAAGGACAAAGTCTTAGGTACCTTAGCCTAAGTTTAGGATACCCTTTGCTGGGTTTATTTTGGTATCTCTCATTGCTCTCTGAGGCTAACGTGCCAATCAACTGTCCGACCTCGATTTCCCCAAACATGTGATGCCTAGCCGTTACCTAATTCCTGCAAAGATTAGGGGAATATGGGGAGATGAATCCGGGGAAACGAGTTTGTAGCTTCCAGTAATAGCTGTAAAAAGCCTAACGTGAAATACTGCCAAGTTTGAGAGGACATATATAACACCATGCATTTTCCAGTACGAGGTAAAACGCGAATGGCTATCCCTAATGCATCTTTGTCTCTTTATACCACGCTGCCCGGTTCCCTGAAATGATGTTTGGGTCAAATACAAATCCCAGCAAAGATGAGATCGTACTCATATCCATGACTTCCAAGGGAGTTGCTTCTCATCACGGGTCAGGTGTCGACGATACTCCCTTAGGAGATCTTGCGCGTCAGCCCTCACATGTTTACTCAAGCACCCTTGACAGTCCAATATGGCTCCCCCGCCGATCAACAAGCTCGGGCGGTGTCGGCGCACGTATCCATCGCGGCTTGGCGAGCGAGAAAGAGATGACCCTGCTTAGCTGCTGCCGACACTTCCCCAAGGCGACTATGTGGTCTTTTCTTCTCTTCCTTACCGTTGTCATGGAGGCATACGATAAGTCGCTCATCTCCGGCTTCCTTGCATTTCCGTCCTTCAGGTGTAGGTACGGAGAACCCCGGCTACCACTCACTGGCGCCGCTTGAGATCTCACCATTGTGGCAGATGGGACTTCAGAATGCTGCCGTTGGTTGCGAGATCATAGGCCTCCTTACGCATGGTTATATCTCATATGCGATAGGATACCGCAAGATGATGATCGTCGCACTTGTGTGGATGTGTCTTGCAGTATTCCCGGCTGTCTTCGCCCACAACATCGCCCTGCTAGGTTCCTCTCAAGCTCTCTGTGGTAAGACCGCCCCCGCCCATTAATCCCATACGCTATGCATACACCATTATCCGAGAAACTAACGGGCCCTTCTCAAGGCTTGTCGTGGGGTGTAATTCAAACTTTAGCAGCGACCTATGCCGCTGAAGTAGTACCATCAGTCATCCGTGCTGCCATTCTCAGTAATGTCAATATGTGCTGGCTTATTGGCCAGCTCATGGGTGCATGGGACCTGGGTGGCAAGTCTTGTCTAGTGTATGCTGCTACATCTTTCCTTTGTCTTATATGGTGTTATCGTCGGCTTCCTGAAACAAAGAAGCTATCGTACTTAGAATTGGATATTATTTTTGACAAGGGCGCTCCTACAGCCAAGTTCAAAGAACTACAAGATAGACTCGCCAATTCGTCGTATGTCTCTGTGTTAAAAGCAGAGCGGGTCAGGAATGCTTGGCATGGTTGGCTGGCCTATTCATAGTAAAACGTCAACTTGTATACTTAGTAGTTGGGATTATTTAAGAAAAGACAGTTACAGTATTTGTGTATGCCGATACTTAGAATCTCAGAACTGTTACATTTAGTAAAGAAGGTCGAAGCTTTATTATTTTCTAGTGTATATATGCATATATATACAGTCTCTACGACCTGTTGCTGTCCTTGCAAGTTTGACTGGTTTAAGGTATTAGGCTTTGCTCACGAATAACCGAGATTCAGTTACTTGTCACGAATAAGAGGGACATAATACAGGCTCAGGGTCACAGTCAGGCACTTGCCTATATCATGCGAATCTTGGATTGTCTCTTTACTTTTTTTTTTTTTTTCATTAGTTCTATCTTTCTCTTTCCGGCATTAAACCCACGTTGATGTAGTTATCCCGGTTAGGTCTTCGCCTGTCCTCGACATAACTGCATCTTAATCAGTGGGTCGAGCCCCCTACTAGGGAGGGTTAGTGAAGGGGGGGTCTGGAGTAGGGTAGCGAATTCCATGCTGGCGACAGTAGTCGTACATATAGTATTCCTCTCGGCACTTACGACAGTTATGCCAGGTCGTGGGCACATTTGGGCCGTGGCGAATGGGGCGGTCTTGGTGGACAGCACCGATCTGTTTGGCAACGTCACACCTTTCGATTTCCTCCCACGGCTCTGAGGTAACATTACTGCAGCGGCGGCAGAAGTATACGCGGATAACTGTTATACACATAGTAGCGTAGGTTTTTGTTAGGAGAAGAGGAACTAGATTTAGTGGTAATTGTTAAGGGCAACATGTAAGAAGGTAGTAAGTTGTTATTAATAGAAGGGAGAGTAGAAAGTTAGTTATTGAGAAGGAAAGAAAGTAAAGATAATTCTAGGAGCTTTAAGTCAATGCAAAGGACTGACATTGAGCTGCCACTGTGATTCTGAGATAAGGATAGAAATTGTCACTGTCAGAGGACAAAGTAAACACTCACTGCTAGATGAAGCATTAAACACTCACTCCTTAGATAGTTAGCACAGACTGCCAGTGATATACTGATTCAGGGACCATAGAGGAAGAGGAATCACTGTTGACGCGAACATTCGTATGTTCAAAGCACTGGGCACCACTGCGTGTAGATGTGGCCCACTGCGGGTTGGGCTTGGTCTTTGGCTGCCCATAGTGTTGATAGTGATGATCAGTGTAGCTGTTGTCAAGGCCATCAGTCCGTATGTTATTAATCAATCACTGAGGAAGCTGCGCCTTTGCTTTGCAATTCTACCTAAGTATCACGTGCGTAGCGGTAACTGGGCTCAAGCTCCCCTAGTCCTGGGATATCTGTCTATATTCTATCACTTTTATCACTCCATATTGTCTGGTCTTGTCGACATATTACTGTTTTGTGTTTCTTGGAATTTCTTCATGCAGTTTCCCATCTTCGGAGCCTCAGAGCACTAACTCTAGAACTTACACCTGCCGCATTCGCACAAGCATGATTCGAGGTCACGATAGGGGCCACCGCCACCAAAACGCCCGCTTTCCTGCATTGATAACACCACTGAAGGTTGCTGCGCCCTCTTTCCACCATTCCCAATACACATCCGACAAGCCTCTGAACTCAGAAGAGAATTGTCTATGGTTGTATAAATAGTTTCCTCTTCCTGACTTAACGTAAACATTTGTTCCACGCAAGATGTATATATATCTTTACAAGTTAAAAGTCTCAGTTTTACTGATGGTCTTACACAAGGGTTGAGATCCCAGGAGAACACTCCCAAAAGCTCTCAGGATGAGCCAACACATCGTTTTGAGGTTGACAGTCCACTCGAAAAAGGAAGGTAGTCAAAATTGCCCAGGCGCGGCATTTTCAATTTCTCTCACGATGCGATATACTAGATCTTGGCCATCGTCATGGGCAACACAGCCGCCCTCCAGTTTGCCGCTATTCGCTTCGCCAAGACCGCCACCGCCGCCACTAGAACCGACACTTCGGCATTTGCAACCTGCACCAGTATAGACAATCGTTAATTAAATAATCTGTTAAGCACCAAGGCATATGCTAACTGTGGAGATTTAGTGATTGAACTATGTTGGTCTTGACTGATAATGCCGCGGCCAAAGGATTGTGGCTGGGAACTGGTTCCTCTTTCCTCATTCACAGCACCTACGGCTTTTACCGGCAGTTATCGTCACCATGCCGCAGAAATCGGCAACTCCCGCAAGCCTTTGTTATTCCTGTCCAAACCATTGGGTTCACTTTGGGTAAAGTCACTCACTGTTCGGCGCGCCATGTGCCGCTAGTCTCATCCAGACTTTGATCGAGAAACTTTAACACTCCACCATTTCAATAGCGCGTATCTCAACCCTCTATTTGGTATCCAATCCCGATGCGTAGTTCTCAGCACGAAACCTTGTACAAGCCAGTGCCGGCTTGCCCCAAACCTTCCTATTAATTTCCAAGAGAGAATCTTGTTTCACTAAAGGTGCACAATAGTCAGTAAGGTTATCAGTCTGTCGTAACGTCGAGAACCCCCCAGATCAGGTCGATCGCTTGGAAGATTGGAACAGACTTCCGCAAAGGGCTGAAGGGTAAGGCTTCAACAGCAGATTCTGAGACTCTCTAGTCTGATGCTGAAGAATCGGTGGCTCCAAAAGACCCTTGGAAGTTAAGTCGAGGTCAAAGCACACTAGGCGTTCTAGCTCACGGTAGCCTGTGTGTTATCATCTTACAAAGCAATGGAATTTGATCTAACCTTTTATGAGTACGCCGAAACTTTAACCCCTTCATCAAATATAAGTATATATACTTATCTGAAATGCAAGACCTTTGTTCAATTTTAATCATTCACCGGTCTTAGCCGCTGCACTTAAGTGAAGCTGACTTCAAATCATGTCGGCTGAACCAACGCGGGTACCTTTGGCTTTGGGTATTATTATACCTCTGGTGTGCCTTACCTTTTTCGTTGTGAGTCTCCGTATCTACACACGTGCGATTATTATAAAGAAAATTGGCGTCGATGATTACTGGGCTATTACCTCATTCGTAAGTTGAGAATGCCAAGTCTCAGTGCTTTTTGCTCAAGCTGGATATAGGTACTGTTCTTTGCTTGTGCCTTTGACATTCTGTGGGGTAAATTCATTCGTCTCATCCCTGTATAGCAGTTAAGTAATGTACGGTCAGGAATCAATTATGGTTTTGGACGACACATGTCATCTCTTACTGATGAGCAGCGATCCAACTTTATGAAAGTATGTACCTGAGATTCTAAACATTCAGCGGGCTAACAAGCCCATCAGGTTCTCTATATTTCAATTCTTCTCTATAATTTCGCAATCAGCGCTACCAAGATGACCTTTCTAGCACAGTACTATCGAGCCTTTGCGGTACAAGGCACCAAGAAGACCCTGATAATTTCTATAGCTATAGTTTCGGCATGGAGCATATCGCAGATCTTCGTTGTTCTATTCCTTTGTCGGCCGATGTCAGCCTTTTGGGATAAGAATGTTGATGGCAAATGTTTGCCTAATAACCCCCAATGGTATATCAATGCTGCAGGGAATATCGCAACAGATCTTTTGATCATTCTACTACCTTTGCCTTCCTTGATTAAACTCAATATTCCATCTCGTCAACGATACGTTCTGGTTGCTATTTTCTGCTTGGGCTTCTTGTAGGTGTCTGTACTGCAACATACTAATTCAATCTAATTCCGAAGCGTAGTACTTGTGCGATATCCGGCATCCGAATCCGAATGCTGGACCTGCCGGAGGACGGCTCCTGGACCAACGTTAAAACGGCATCTTTGTCTGTAGCAGAGCTCAGTTGTGGATTGCTCTGCGCTTGTATACCTACCCTCCGACCTCTCATATCGCGTTTCCTTCCCAAGTACTTCAGTTCCGGACAACCCTCGAGAAGTTACGGCACAAACAATAGATGGAGCATGCCACCGGCCACATGAATCGCGGCTCGAGCTTGAGTATGGTTTCCGTAAACGAAAGCGGAAGGCATTCAGATCCCCCATTATCACGCCAGTGGAAAGGATAGACAGGGCCTCAGTGTGAGCTATTGTACGACTAGAGTTTCGAAGACTAAGTAGCTTAGGAAGTGGAGATCGCGGACCTCGACTCTACTTTTGCAGAACGACGTAAAGCTTCCTTTATACAATGGCATAGCTTCCTCCTTAATAAGACTTCTAGAGACAATTATAGCTATCTACAACAGGCAAGAGAGAAACTATAATAGGTAGAGGCTTAGGAATACTAGCTAAGAGGTGTCTAAAGACGTGGTTACGTAAGGCAGTTCAGGGCGTTGAGTTAAGACCTCCATACTCAGCATCCATTCAGGAATGCATAAATGCTCGAGTCATTCACCTCATTCACCCGAACATAAACGTATTCAGCTCTACCGTCCCCATTCAGATCTCCGAGCGTGACCATGTTAGACGTTGACCAGTTTGTTAGATAGTTCACCCCTGAAGCAATCGGTGCTCCAGGGTTCCACCATGAGATAAGACTCACAGCACCCCAGTTTCCGTAGCAATCTCCTCGCCCGAGCCTGGGCCCCAGACAACCTTAGTAGAACCTTGATGGTTGAACCCTCGGTTCCAACAGACTGTCGCAGACCCAGAGTCTTTGACCCAAATGAACTCGGTCCGGCCGTCGCCGTCGAGATCGGCAAACCGAACCTGATATCCCTTGGCCCCCCCGCCACTCGCAATGATGCCCATAGGCTGCCACTGAACCTTCCCAGCATTTGCACTCGTATCGGGAGCGTTACCAACATTCCAATACATGTAAACCTCGCCGTCTTCTTGGACGTGGGGGTAGTCTTCTCGTCCGTTGCCATCAATATCGGCCAGGAAAACGCCGGGAACCTTTTTATCCAAGTCCGAGCAGTGACTGCTACTAGTGGGCTTGAAGGCTAGTTCTACACCCTTGCCATCGAGCCAGGAGCACTCGCATGTCTTGGTCGCGTCCTTGCATTTCAGACACTTCCAAGGGCCACTATCGCCGGTCTGAGACAGGAAATCACCTTCTGAGCAGTGGTCTGCACATTCTTTGGACTTCTAGAAAGCAACCCGTTCATCGGCCACCAGCTATGGAGCGAAATTATAATGTTTTCTCAATTGCTTCAACTTCTGCTTATCTTCACAAAGCACGAGTATTTTGTCTGCTGTGGTGCTGTTCCTTTCTGTACTTGGTGGATGAAAATATTCTTCTTTACCAGATTACCACCAGAATGGGTCCTGTACCCTCAATGGAAGTCGGCGGTCTGGCTTCATAATATAGCGACGGTGTATGCGATATTAGTCGGGCCAACCTTTCTCGGGCTGTCGGACAGCTATGCCAAGTACTGCGAAGTGGCAGACGTAGGCAAATTTTAGAAACGGCAGCACAAGGACTACGTCGATTAGCACTTTAATAAGTGGATTTAATATTATCGCCATGATTGATGGAGTAACTGAGTATTGCCAACAGCCGACGAGACTTCGTCCAGTGACGGAGTTGATACATTAATCCAGCCAAACAAGGGATCAATTGGTAACCCATACTCAAAATCCCCGATTTGTAACATATCGGATCCCGCGTTAGACCAGTCGGCAACCGAAAACGTGCTGTGAATAGTATCCAAGTCCAACGACATATCGGCTTGATCAAGAGAGTTTGTTTCTTTTGCAGAGAAGTTAATGACATACAAGCAGCCGTAACGCAGAATTTTGGACATACCTGTCAATAGATTCAGTCGGTTCGCCTCGATCAAACGCCTGATGCTCCTTGCAGGCTTTGCAACACCCGGGTTCGCCGTGCATAGTTCATCCAGACACTCTAGACTAGACTTGAGCATTGCTAAATGATCACGCGTCTGGCTCTGAGAAGCTGCATTACGGACGTGGATTGTGCACGCCACATACACCGTGTACGCGAGAACGTAAGGAGCCCCATTAAGCCCGTAGGTTGACTTGTAGACTGAGGCTATACTGGTGATGCATCTTGCTGCAACAGTGCATTGCTCCCATGACCGTCCTGACGTGGTCGTGGATCGAAGATGATCATCTGAAATGAAGGGCCGATGGACAAGAATGATGAGAGAGTGATAGACGTTATGAAGAACCATAATGTTAGGTGTTTGCACCGCTGTACTCGTCGATAACCATGGTTGGAAGTCTAGCTCCGACGGTAGCTTGTCTCTCCACTGCTGCAAGGCCTGCTCGATCTTTTGTAGATCGATTTGAGCATTTGAGAACGTGGCCCCGACTACATAGAAGCGATTGATAATTGTCGTCATTATCTTAGACAGAAGGCATAATTGCTGAAAAGTCGTAACGGAATGTCTCGGAATTGCATTGCCCATGTTTTCATTAAGCTTGGATGACGAGCCTGCAGCCAAGGCTGAAGGGTAAAATGGCTCCATTTCTTCGTACAAGTCGAGGAACTCTCGAGAGACCTGTGAGTCCCGCAGATTGATAGCCACCGGACGACCCATATACAGACTCTGGAGCTTATCGCAGACAAAAGCCCCCCAGAAGACCCGTCGCCGGATCTCAATCTCTTCAGGATCTTCCGTAGTCTGCTTTGGATCAAGATGAAGACCAAGATCATAGACCATTCGTAGGGCATATCCTGTATACAGCCAGCCTTTTGACGTCTCTCCACGAGCGTTATAAGTCGAGCCCAGAAGAACAAGTCCAACGATTGTTGAGATGTGTGGTCTTGTGAGAAGAGAATCACTGCTGAGAAGCTCATCACAGCGCTTGAAGAAACGACGGCCAACGCTGGATGCATCGTCTGGATCGTCCCTAACTTCAGGTCGTGGAGAGAACTTGCTACAGCATGCGAATATGGCATTGAGCATGAAAGCAGAGCAGTATGGACCAGAACATTCCAAGTCTCGCATGACAGCCGGTCGATATGTCAGCAGAAAAGTGTGATGTTGACGAGCCCAGTGCAAGTTTAGCAGATGAAGTGCAAGTTCTGTCGGCTCCCCAGCAATTGTTGTGTGTCTGGTAAGTCTGTGCTCTAGGTGCCGTTGCAAAGCAGCATTGGCTATTAGTTCATTCTTTACATGCTCCGTTGTTGTAGATCGGCGGGATGATGGTGTTCCTTTGTCGTTCCTTGCAGGATTGTGAAGAGCAGATGATGGACCAAAGCTGTTTGTTGTGCCGGCATCATCGACGGATATAAAGTTGGCAATATTCAACTCGTCATCTGATGATACTATTGGTGTAGTGGCACTTCTATCAATAGGCTGACTTGTGGCCTTTCGTGAGGAAGCCTCTTCAGCAGGGTCAGTAGTAGAGTCTAGCAAGTTGATAGCCCCATCTTCATCAACAGCTCCGTTAAGTAATTTCTCCAGCTCCTCCGGACTACTTCTCTTGAGAGTCAAAAGGAACACTTTTAGAGTTGCCAGATCTCGTTGCAATTTGCCAATCTGAGAAAACGTAGGCCTGTCATTTGTTAGACCTATTACCTCCATGTAGCATGACGTACCTCTTGCGTGGAGTTTCTCTCCGATAGGAACATTCGCGTTTCTGACTGACACAATTCCCACATTCAGGCTTTGCAGCGTCGCAACGGATCTTCTTGGTCCGACAGGCAACACACGCTTTTGCTAACGATTTGGGTTGTCGTTGACTGGGTCCATCGTCTGCGGCCATTATCACGTCATGGTCCCGAGAAGACATTATGCAAGGTTTCGAAAAACAGTGGAGCGAAAATGATACAACTGATATGATAAGAGTGTTGCACAGGGGCCCATCATGCATGCAGAGTTGAAGCAGCACCTGAGGTTTGTAGGCCGGAGAAGAAAGCTCCGAATGAGAATGTGGAGTCTTGTCTTTGCCGAAGTAACCGAGCCGTCACTCGGAGAATCAGTCTCCGCACTGTCTATTTGATTCTCCACTATCAGCCACATGCCACGGAAATGAGACCAATTGGAAGCAGTTGCACAGTGGCTTGACCATCGATTCGGAGGATGAGCCCCCGCGTCTTGAGTGGCGCAATCGCGACATCATTCTCTGAAAGCATTGAAATAATTATATAAACTCTTCAAGTCAGCTTAATTCACGATCTTTTGTCTCTGAACTCACAAACCATCTTCTAAATATCATATTTGTCTCGATTTTCTTCTCTATTCATCCCGTTACCATGGCTCTTCCAAAACAAGTAGATGTCCTAGTCGTTGGCAGTGGCAACGCCGGTTTTGCGGCAGCTCTCTCAGCAGCTCAGAACGGCGCAGGAAGCGTCCTTCTTATCGACAAGTGCCCCGAGAACTGGGTCGGTGGAAACTCTTATTTCACCGCTGGCGCCTACCGAATTGCTCATGGTGGACTTCAAGATGTCCTGCCAATCGTCAACAATGTGACCCGGGAACAAGCCGAGAAGATCGATCTTGCTCCTTATACCGAGAAGGACTTCCAAAATGATATGGACAGAGTCTGCATGGGGCGCTCAGACCCCGAACTATCAAAGAGCCTGATCCAGAACTCTAATGCTACCATCAAGTGGCTTGCTGCGAATGGAATACGATTTCAACTTTCCTTCAACAGGCAGGCATATGAAGTTGATGGAAGGATCAAGTTTTGGGGTGGTATGTGCATCAAGACCGAGGATGGAGGCAAGGGTCTCATTCAGGACTATCTTGCTGCCATCAAGAGGCACAATGTTCAGGTTTCGTGGTCAACTGGCCTTACGGGGTTGAAGAAACACTCCTCTGATGATGGATACGACGTCGAAGTGTCTCTCAATGGTTTCAAGCGTACCTTGACCGCAGGTGCTGTAATCCTTGCTGCCGGCGGCTTCGAGTCGAATCCTCAGATGCGAAGTCAGTTCCTTGGACCTGGTTGGGACTTGGCCATGGTTCGAGGGACGCCTTACAACACTGGTGATGTTTTGGAGCTGGCCATTCAACAACTTGGCGCTCAAGCTGTGGGCAACTGGTCTGGTTGCCACTCTGTTGCCTGGGACGCCAATGCCAACCCCAACACGGGTGATCGAGAAGCTTCCAACGAGTACACCAAGTCAGGATACCCTCTCGGTCTCATGCTCAATGTCGATGGCGAGAGATTTGTCGACGAAGGTGTCGATCTTCGAAACTACACCTATGCCAAGTTTGGTCGGGCCATCCTCCAACAACCCGAGCACCTCGCTTTTCAGGTCTGGGACTCTAGGACCAGCGGTTGGCTACGCGGAGAGGAGTACCGCGAGGAACGTGTTGAACGCATCACCGCCAATACTCTGGAGGAGCTGGCCGACAAGTGCGCAGAACGTGGTCTTCGAAACAAGGCGGCCTTTATTGACACTGTTCGTGAGTACAACGAAGCAGTCTATACTCACCGTCGCGAGAACCCCAATGTCAAGTGGGATCCTGCCATCAGAGATGGATTATCGACACAGTCTTCCACCAAGAAGCTTGCTTTGGCCAAGTCCAACTGGGCTCTGCCTTTGGACAAGGGACCTTACGTGGCTGTCAAGGTCACATGCGGCGTCACATTCACATTCGGTGGTGTCAAGGTTGATCCCCAAACTGCTCAGTTGATCCATGGTTCAACTGGAAGTCCCGTGCCAAACATTTATGTTGCTGGAGAGATGGTGGGAGGTCTGTTTTACTCCAATTACCCAGGTGGAAGTGGCTTGACCTCGGGTGCTGTTTTCGGAGCCAAGGCTGGAAAAGAGGCCGCAAAGTCTGTTGTGGGTGGCCGATCAATCTCAAGTCGTCTATAGACTGGCGTTTGGAAGTATGGATAGTATTAAAATAGGCTATTGAATGCTACATGCTTGTATTATTTCTTAGACAATTTCAATCAACAATATGGATAACAAGCCTATCGTGATAAGTCGACAACATATCAATAATAGCGTGATGCAAAGTGCAGTTGTTTTCACCAGTGAGCTCGTGACTGAGGTCAGAGAGACCTGATCCGTTCCTGCCAAGTGTCCCCTTACACAATCAGAAAGCTTACTTCAGGACTTCTCAGGATCTCCAACCAGTTCAGCCCATCGGAAGCATTAGCTCGTTCTCTCCAGATAAGCTCGAGTGTTGCCATCGCCGTATACAAAAAGCCCCATGGAAACAGACGTGACTGTCTTTTCATTCTATCCATTATCCACGCTTGTTGACCAGGATCACTTGTTTGAGCTCCAGCGATGAACGTTGGCCAAAAGGATGTCTTGAAGTTAGGATCCTCATCGGTGATATGGCGGAGATGGAAGATGAGACCGTGCTCGAGATCTCGCTCCGTATTTTCGGGTAGAACGTTCCTAATAGAAGGAATGGCGTACATGATGTATAGACAGCACGCCATCTGATGTGTATATCCTGTATGTATCCGGCTTGGGATATCAGTGACCTGACGACCAAGAGGCACCTCCTGGATATTCAGAGACCACGTTTCGACGTTGAATGTCATGGCGTCCATGAATAGTTTGAGGCCTTTCGCAACCGTTCCATCCACATCATCATTATTAGCCGACTGCCTCTGCAAGAGTATTGCAGTGGACCATAGAATCTGGAGGATTTCAGCAGGACAGCAAATAAAACTGTTCCGGGCGGCATAGTAAATAGCGGATGACGCGATTGTTGTATTGAGAGCAAGAGAGGACTGTGGAATCTGGTCCATGAATGTCAAGGCGAATACATAGAAGCTGACAGATCAGTTGACATGCGCCGTCTCGACGAAAAGAATGAAGCTTACATGTAGCAATCTGATATGACAAAGTCCTTGAGCATCTCACCCACACTGGTGGCCGGCTGAGCGTAGCTCAATAACCAGCCAATTCCGTCCAGATGTGCCTTGGAGCCATGTTTTCCCGAGTCAATCATATCGGCGGTTACAAGAAGCATGGCAGCTGTCAATACCATATCACGCCCATGGGTATCCAGGTCTTCAAGTGCCATACGAAGAAGATAAAGTGCCTTTTGTTTAGCTGCCAATGCATCAAGCATAGCTCTCCGAGATGGATCCCAGTTATTGGCGTGGTTTGGTGCCACCCGCCACTCGTCGGTGTCTGGTCTTAGAACATTGGACATATGGAGAGCTGCAGCTGTGATCATTGTGTATTGCAGGACGGAGCTGCAGAATCCCATGGGTAATAATCTAGGGAACGGATTGTGGCCTGGTAGGTCTATTGCCACAAGCTGAGGACAAAGACCACTCGCGACTGGTTATTCGTAGTCAGCAAAGAGCATGGAAAGACCAACAGGGAACGACGAACAGTATGATAAATAATAACGATCGCTTGAACTCATGTCGCTGAACAAAGGGTCAGTCAAGATACCACAAGGTTGTATGCTATCATCAAGATCCAAATCCGGCGAGAATTTGCTGCTTGTGCCTTGATTGGTAGTGTTTGTAGCTAGTCTCCTTGCATCTGCGTCTGTCTGACTTGACGATGGATGATCTAGATCGGGTAAAGGTATTTGTTTGCCTGACAACCTCCCTCGACTGGCTACAGAATCCGTCCATCTCCACAGTGTACCATATCCAAGACATTCTTTGCCCAATGATATGCACTTGCGACAAGAGGGGACGGATCCATCGCAGCGGAACCGTTTTCGCCGACAGTTGTGACATCCATTTGGGTTTGTGCGTGATGGACCCATGCAGATTTGCGCTGAACATAGACATAAGCTGGTCAAAATTACTTGGCTGTAGCCCTGTTAACGCTGAATCGAAGTTCGAGACCAAGTGAACGCTAGGTACAAAGAGGACGAGAATAAGAAATCCCCGGTTACAGTCCATTCATGACGACCCCGATTTTCCATGGTGGGGAAAGACTTCAGCCAATAGCATCGGACCAACTGATATAACAGCTTGGGTACGTTAAGCCCGGTCCCGAAGCTCCATTTGAATGACATCACTCCCGATTCATTCAGCAATAGATGTTCTGCAATTAGTGTAGTACTCTGAAATAGAATGCAGCTTATCTTATTAAAATATCTATTTCTTCTAGATTGTGGTATCATTTTCAACGAGAATTTCTCACCCTTAGTCACCTTTCGTTGGGATTCCTCTCAGTCGTCCTTGTCATTGTGTTTAGAAATACTGCCCATGATAATCTTGGGGACGTGGTCATCGCAGTGTTTGGTGTCGACAATGTCGCTGTGAACATTCGTTAGATCTTAGCAACCCTCGCAAATGAACATCTTACTTACTATTCTACCCCTCTGTGTGTCCTTGTGCAGTCGTCATCGAGAAACTTGAGCCGTTTCGACGCTTCAAGGTTGTGGCCGAATTGGATGAATTGGAACATAAGGTCAGCTGGCTTTGCCTTTTTCTCGATCAGAAGCTTGATAGATTCGTGAATGACATCGTCCACTTCGGGCTTGTGGTCTGGGTCCCATATCCCATCTGTAAAGATATAGATGCCTGTCGGTTTCATTCCGTTTGCCTTGACTTGGTCCATCACGTCTTCCAAGCACTTCTTCATGTCACACCTTCCACTGACTGTCTCTTTACTCCAGATCTTGGCCTCGACCTCCGAACTGTTTTGGCATTTTTGAGGGTTGCATGAATCAGAGGCAAAGTAAAGATCCATACCGTCTTTGTCAGACACTTTGACTGAGTAACTGATGACTCTGGCAGTCTCGGCAACGTTTCTCCTGTGCTCTCTCATTGACTCATAATCATCGATTACCAGAATCTAAGCAGTGAATGTCTTGTGTCAGCCCACCAATCGCTAATGGGAAGTGGTTGCACATACTTGATCTCGTCCACAATGACGATTGATTTGGTTCCGAGCGTGCCGCATACCTGGAAGACTCATCCCAACATCGGAGGGTTGACTTTTATGTCTCCTAAAGTGTTTCCATTTGCTCTTTGCCTTCAGAGCCTCGTAAACCTCCCACACTGATACTTTTCTCTCCCCACTGTAAGTGCTCACCCTGTTGCTCACAGGAGGAATGATTTCAGGAGTTCTTGACCGCTGCAGCGGGGGACCTGACTTGGCTTTGTCAATCATGTGCTTGGCCTGCCCTTTCGCTTGCATCGCCATCAATCGTCTTGTTGCCTCCACCATCATGAACTCAAGGATGAACTCGCTCATGCAGGGGGAGATGAAGTCTCCATCGACTCTATCTTTGAGAATCTTTGCGTGAAAAGTTTTAACTGCGGGAAGTATTTGCCGTCCGTCGTGGAAGCATGCATCGAAACCAGCTTCTGCGATATAACTAAGCTTTGCAATTGCATCCTTTCTCTCTATACGATATCTCTCTTGACGCTCACTCCCTCCTATGGACCAGGCGAGAAAGTCGCTGTAAACAGCGCCGAGTGACCATAAGTCTGCAACTGGGTTAAGGTGAGGTCTAAGCTCTCTCATACGCTCATTGTTAGAGTAAGACTCAGGGGCCGCTTCGATAGAAGATTGCATTAGTCGAAGCTCCAAGACGTGTGACAGAAAAAGCACTCACAATACATTCGATTCCCTTCGTTATCTACAGGGACCTTGACACCCTCGCCACCATTTGTTCTGACAATTTCAGCCAGGCCAAAGTCCGCAAGCTTGAAGGAGACGTCGTAGGTAGAGGTCCCCTCTTCTCGAAATACCAAGATATTCGCTGGCTGGATATCATGGTGGATCCTTAACAAAGGTCAGGGCTGTAGTGGGGGAGAATGAAGGGAGTGCGTTATAAACATACCCAGAAAGGGATCTAGAATCATTCTTGTCTGGATTATGAAGCAGGTAAAGGCCATCTAGTAGTTGCAATAAGCTATCCCAAAGCAATTCTAGATCGTCAGAATTATCCGGGGGTGTCTTCTTGAAGAAGTCAAGCAGAGAGCCTTCAGGGGTGTATTCTAAGACAATAAATCGCTTGTTGGTTTCGGGATATTCGAAGGAGCCATAGCATTTTGTAATACTAATCTCTTCGAATCTTCTAAGTCTTGTGTACACGTTGGCTTCTCTACTATAGAGCTGCCTTGTATCGACACCTTCATAGATCTTGAAAACAGCTTTCTATCAAGCATAAGCCACCAATTAGGTGAAATAACTTTATCTTGGGAATCGATACTGACTTTCGGAATAGATTGACAATAATCTTCATCTATGTTTACTACATTTATCCGTGCCGCAGGCGAAGTCCAGCCTTCTCTCGTCACTGGGACCTCGTATCGAATTGGTAATATCTGGCGCGCTGGTAGTTGTCGCTCGTCGCTTTCCCGTTCGGGAAAAGCCCACGGGCAAAATTGCCATTGTTCGTCCAGGAACGCATCAAGACAGCCATGCCACTCAGGAAGGAGATGGTTCGTTCCTAAAGGTAGGCTGCTGTCGTTATATCCCCGTTTTGAGAAAAGACTAAAGTTCCCTAATTTTCCAATAAAGACGAGGATAGAAAATATGCGAAGATAAATCTGTCTGATTGTATCAACAGGCAATGAGATAGGGGGGTTGGTGTTGCTTATTATCTCATAGAGGTTTGCCGGAGACCAGTAGTCTGCGAGTTGGGTGTCAGATATGTACTTCTCCTCTTTATCGAAGCCGTTGACACCCGTCCTGGCGTTGTTCTGCACCCACTGGCGAAATTCGACCTCCAATGGTTCAGCCATGGTGACGAGTCTGTGGAGTTGAGCTGACAGGGTAACCAGAAGGCCTGACGGAGGAGAATGTCCTGGCAATATATGAATACAGCGCGGCCTTGTGATTCACATTCCGACAGGGCTTGATCATTTTCAACGTAGCGTCAGGTTGATCCGCTAAGGCAATCATGGCTGGGAGGCATCGGCTGCAATTTTCTTTTTGGTGTCTAGAATGGGGACAACGCATACGCCACCAACTCAACCAGAGCCCCATTCTACCATGAGAAATACCAATGGGGCATGCCATTGACTGCAACTGGTGATCTTGGCTGGCTGAACAAGCAGGACGCCCCTCACAGTATAACACAGTAATCACAGTACAGCCACTACGGGCCTGCTGTAGTGTTGCGGGGCCTGGTTTCTCTATCACATCAGGCTGCTCAGCTCTTACCGTCGGCAGCCAATACTTTACCCACTGGACCCGCTGCACGACTCGTGTGTGCTGGATGAACTGGGATATCACACGGTCTGACCGCTGGTGAAAGTGTTGCGCCAAATACTACATCTGTTGAGCCCATCTTCAAGGCTACCTTACATGATCGGTATGCAGGAGGGCAGATTTCTTCCATTGAGTACTACTAGAATGATGTAACATAGACACAATGAGTTATTAAAATACTCTAAATAATTCAGTCTATCGATCTACCTAATAGGCATACAAAAGAAATACAAAAAGAAGCTTGCACCAAATTCCTCTGGGAGAACTACAGGGCAGCTTTTTACTCAAACATTTTCCAGCGTAATCCGCCTACGTGCTCTGCGTGAGAGGCATCTAAATACCAAAATCCAAAGGAGAAATGTAGTCGCCATCAGAGGGAAGCATATTGCAGAAAACAGCCTGAAAGCCTTGTCATGAAATGTGACAGCATTGTCCACACTGGTCGCATTTCTGTTCACCTCAACAAGTCCACTTTGGAAGAACGTCTAGAAAAGAATAAGTCGGGAAACTCAAGGGCTTAATAGAATTAACTTACAGCGGCAAACATTGCAGGAAGGAATGCCAATGTTACGCAAGTGATGACGTGCATTGAAATAGTTTCCTTCTCAGTTTTATATGCAATACGCTCCATCTTCTGGGATTGACCATATGAAGTTTCAGTGAAGATGCGACCGATCTGTACATTGCGATATTGCAGAATATCATCGAACTGAATTGCATGTAATCAGCAGGGTAGAATACTGAGATATTCGATGTGCTTTACCAATGCCTTTCCGTCCTGAAGCCATGCCAGCAGCGAGTTTACCTGCGTCATACGAATCTCGAGATTTTTCCTGATCCGCTCAACCCGTCGCACAAATGACAAAATATCTTCCATGCAATTCTCCTTGAGAGAGTTTGGAAAACCACGCTGAGATGGCAAGTTCTGGTAACGCTCTGCAATATCACGTAGGGCTTGATTGTTGAGCTCCATCACCAAACGATAACTCTCCAATTGCTCACTCATGTAGTGAAGGTGCTGTAGTTCTCCAAAAGAAAAAGTATCAAGATTCTTGAGGTTCTCGAACTGTCTCTTTTGCAAATGGTCATCGTCGTCTGGAGTCCCAAAGAGGTCGGAATCCTGCGTAACTCTGTACTTGTAACGGCTGAGCGACTTGACGAGGCTGCGAATCTTCCGTCCCCAGGCCAAAGGCACTGAAGGCTGTTGCTTCTCACTTTCACTGAGCTCTGTAGGTCGCGCTCTCTGGGACCCCAAAGCTCGCCTTGCTGATGCGCTGAACGCGGGAGGCTGAACAACTTGAGAAGTTTGGGCCTTTACCAAGATATTGCGGACCTTGCTCTCACAATCACCAATACACGTTCGCCAATCTTCGTCGCACCACTCAAGTAAGATAAGGTGAATGATAAGAGTAGCAGCGAAAGATTTTGGCAAGTCATCCTGTGTACCCAAGTCTACTATTGCAGTGTCACCTGTTGCTTCCATAATTCTATCCTTCAATAGTTCATTAGCCTTGATATTGATCCACAGTGCTTTACCTGAAATAAAGTCGAACGAGTGATATACAGCGGCCTGTCGGATATTCCACCTTCGCGATCCGTCGTCGTTAATGTCCCGCTCTACAGATCGCAATAAATATTGTATGCGATGCTCACGTCCTGAGCGGCCAAGTGTGGATATGTTGACCAGGTTTGAGTCGTGTATACCAAGGGTATCGTCAGAGTCGAAGCCTGTCATGTGGTAATCGGTCGGATAGTGCGTGGCACCAAAGGCAGACACAAAGTCGATAAAGGTTGGTGGAACCTGGTGATAGGACATGATGTGCGAGAAGCTATCGCGAGAGCAGTTCAATGGAGCGCGCGAAGTGTCGGCCTGAAGGAAGCTACGGAATATTAGCCGAAAGGGTCGTGAGACATTCCAGCAGTAAGCCATACATAAAGCGAGATTTTGGATCTCCCCCGTCCTTGTGAAGATGATTTCGGACAGATGGGCTGTTTCGAATCATTATGGTCCGGTAATCTAGAAGGTATTAAAAAATAATATTCTGTGCTAAAGCGGAGGAGTCGGCTGCTGACCTTTGCCTCCATCATCTAAATCATGGAAATGAATTTCTTCAAAATCGAGATTGAATAATTTCTTTTCTTCTTCATCGAGGTACTGACGGTACCTCTTCCTTGTGCTCTTCAGCTGCTTGCGCTGTAGAAGGTTACATGGGTAAATTGCATGGCGGTCGCAGCTGTTTCTCAGGGCCCCGTAAGCTCGCTCTGTAGGGTCTGAGGCCTCGAGGCCTACACAGGCTTCTGGAAAAGAACTCTCGAATGAGCTTTTCAATGGCAAGGTGGGTGAATCGTGGGGACTCATGTTGGCCTTTGAGTAAAAATGTTACAGAACAATTGCAATATGACAGTTTATATTTATGGAAAGAGCATGAATCAGATTCTGGTTTCGATACTAAACGACTTTGTATTTATCCACCAACAGAGTACTCAGCGCTCCTATTACAGGGCCTATGCAATAAATGCAATGCGCCCGCACAGCAAAACAGGGCAAAAACCACAGCCAACCACAACAAGTGTAACAAGTACAACAAAGTACAAGCATATTACAGACACTGTGTGACAAACCCTTGTACCCCAATTCCACGCAGCCTTATTTCTTTTTAGTTCTCAAGCCTTCAATGGATGTTATATGGCTCTGGAACGAGATGGATTAGCAGCACTAAGTTAGTGTGATTAGACAGATCACAAACCTGCGTCAAGTCGCATCCATCCGGCAAGTTGAAAACGTAATGTCCATTGACAGACTTTTTGTAAATCACGATCAGCTGAAACTGTCCTGCAAAACCCACTCTTGGTGTGTGCTGCATGTCTTACCTGGACTGTAATTGTATCATCATTGAATTCGGTGCGCAGCCACTTCTGAAGCGCAGATGCGGAAAGCCTGTAGTCCGGGCAGCGGGCTTCAGCCATGATGGTTGTGTCATTCGTATGGAACAAGTGCCTTGTTCGTTTTCAATGACTCGCCTACGTTCACCAGGGCGGCTTTTTAAGGACCAAGAGCAACCAGCCCCAGAGGTCAACGAGCGTAGCAAAGCCGGAGTTGCGGCAGCAGAGCCTCAACTTATCACCAACCGGTGAATATAATGTCTTGAATGAAGCCAAACAGAGAGTGCAGCTGAGGTCTCATGACCCATTGCATGCACCATGTCAGCGGTGATAATGCAGTATACCAACTGCAGGCTTGGAAGTGATAAGTTTTACCGTCTATCGCGGTTATGACGACAACACCCTTGGCCCGCAGTTGGGAATGATTGGACAGCTGCATCTTCGTGGCGTTGACCTGAGGGGGTGCGTAGGCAGGCTGTCGGCTGAATGGATAAGAAAGAGCATAAAGCCCCGAAATTGTGAGACATTGGGGCTGTACATATTGGCTTGGCGATCATATCATTGTAGCAGCAGACGTGTCACCCAACTTTTCGCATAACCATGGCTATGCTGCTTTGTTGGTCGAGCTGCTGTAGAGCCCTGACCTGAGAGCCAGCAGCCTCAGTGCTTTCGTGTCTGTTGTGAAACGCGAAATTCAGGATTTTTGAAGCACACTAAAGACTCAGCGCCCCCTCTTCTAAAGCCACCATCGAGTCATTTCCACGAGAACTTGGATCTTGTTTGCTCTTTAGCAACAAGCAGACCTCAACCTCAATGCAGTCAGCTCGTTGCCACGCATAACCAAGCCCAGAAACTGGGATCCGTGGCCATTCCTGCTTTAGACTGTATTTATTATGTTAAAAGAGCTGCTACAGTATGGTTCTCTGGGGAAGTACCTAATTCAGCAAGTATTACACTGTCTCATGTATTTAATTTAAGGTAGGTGAATGGCTGACCTTTTCTTAAAACGGTGCGTCTTGCATAGTGGCGTATCACGAGTGCGACATAACTCTCAGTCAGCGACAAAAAAAAAAGAAAAGCCTTATTTCCACTTGCCAATATTCGCATATAGTACAGTATATAACTATACTAATTATTTTACCTTCCGAAGGTGCACAAAGAGATCTTTCTCTAAACAGTTACCCCAGTAGCAGTAGGAAATAATCAATTTATCCATTGCCATAAACAGATTGCTTGTTTTAACTTTCAGCCTGCCACTCTCTGCTTCTGGCTCCCAGCCTAACTGCCATGTCTCATAAACTTGGCTTGGCCTCCGACTGGAGACGGAGCTGAGGCCATCCGATGTTACACAGCATCCTTTAGGGTTAACTACAGTAGCATAGATAGGTATAACCTGCTATTTGCTTTTTACTAGAGTTTATAATATATTATACTTATTTTTTATTTACATTATAAAGTTAAAATATCCTTATAGCAATTTACAAGGTATTGATAATTCGTGTCTTAAATACTAAGATAATATAACAAAATGCTTATTTTCTATATAGTATAATATAAGGCATTATACACTATGCCATTATATTAGCCAGTCTTAAAACACTGGTTTAAACATCCTGAGCCTCTTTAAATTCCTTCTGAAACTCTGCAGAACTCTTCACATGACCTCTAGAAGGAATAATCTTATCCAAGATGACCCGATGAAGTTCCTCATCCGCATCAGCACAAGCGTCACTGATGACTGTTGTCGCAAACTCGGCATCAGTTGCTGTGACTGCGGTTCTCAGAACACAGCCAGAAGTGCTCAGGCCAGACAGAACGACAGACTTGATGCCCTTCTCCTTCAGATAGTCAAGCAAGCCTGGGGACTTGAGCGCCGAGATATGTCCCGGGACTCGGTGGAAGGTGAGCTCGTCTTTGTCATCGGCCCGAAGTTCAGCTGGTTCGGGTTGTTCCAGTGTCTTCATGACTTGCAAGAGGCCTTGGAAGCGGTCGACGCCTTTGCAGGCCGGGAATGGAGTGCCGTTCGCATTAATGAGGCAGTGAACAACGGTGATGTTGTGAGCCTTGGCCCAGTTTCGGAGTTCAACAGCGACCATCAACGCTGGCTCAGCAGTTGGACCCGCAACCTTCTCGACGAATAGGGTGTACCAATCAAGGAGGAGAAGGGCGGTTTCAGAGGGCCCGTAGGCGATAGAGGAAGAAGCGTCGATTGTAGTAGTAGACATTTTGATGATATTCAAGCTGGTTGCCAAGTGTTGGAGTTGTGATAAGAGTTGAGTTTGGAGTATGATTGACCAGCGGTAGAATATGAGTCTTATATAGTTCTCTGAAACTATGACATCAACCATTTAGGATAATTAATGGACTTAGATACAGTGAACTCGGCGATATGTGCAATTAACCCCGTCTGGCGTTATGAGGTTATCCCCAGTCGGTGCCGATTCGGCAAACCGTTTCCATATTTTTGCTCCACTACAGGGTAATCAACATCTAGAGACCAGTGCATCCTCATTTAAGACTGAAGCCAAAGCAAGTTAATTGTCTTTCAAAAGGTTTAAAAAGATAATACAGGCAGAAGTGTTTTGAGTTTAATATTATATTTACTATCTTCAGCATAACTTCCTTTTACTACGTCTCGTGTCGTGGACATTTTAGAGTCTGAAACTTTAAATAGCCCATATAAGACAAAAGCATCAATCTACCCAAAGTGAATCATAGTGCGAGCTTTAGAGAAATCTCTGAAGTCGTTATAGAAATTACTGGTACGCCTGCATCGCACGACATTGTGCCATCCAAGTCACATGCCTTCCGCAGGTCCTTGTTTCGACAGGGCCCTGCGTCCAGACACACTCCGAAGCAACGTAATTATGTAATTGGCAAGATAATTTTAGTGCTTTTCAGTTTCTGGCAATACTGGGGCGACGGCATCACTGCATGACGGGACACAGAAATACTTGATCGCATCTATCACAGTGGTAATAAGCCAGTGAGAGACTGTATGCGACACATGGGATATGAAGGGCCCGTCGGGGGAGCGTTGTGAAGATGGTGGAAGACTGGACTGATAAATAACATCTTAGTCTTGCGTATCCCTTTGGAAGCCGTTAAACAGATAAAGCGTACTAACAGGGATGTCAGCTAACCAAATCTGCAGTATTAGAAATACCTCTAATAAAGGCTAGATCTAGTCTAAAAAGAAGTACTTCTGATACTGCAGATTGCGGATTTGTGTTTCTATCTTCACTTGATTCCCTCCTTGCTATAAGTCCTTTAGGCAAATTAATCAGTAGCTAATTAATACTGGAGCATATTCCACTTTAATACACTTCATCTGCCTAATGGCTTCCAAAGGGATACGCGACTGTCTGGCATGGTTGGCTGAGACCTCTGCAGTTTTGTATTTTTTTAAACCGTCAAACATAGAACTAACTTTCTTCCGTGAACAGCGTGTCCCTTATATTAGTAGGTGACTTTGTTTCATTGAGATCGCTCAAACTTCCAGCCGATATTCTTACCATCAGATAACCGAGTACTTAGCCGAATACATGACGGTTTTCAGTGCATAAGTTTGGTATTGCGGATACCAATCAGGTTCTTGGCCCTGAAATTGGCGTAGTCTGCATTGCTGCAGGGGGCTAGCTGTGGCATTGAGTGGCTGTTTCAAAACTCGCAGAAGCTTCGGCACGGTTGTCCAAGTCCTCGTAATTGAGGGCACTAAACCGTACCAGGTGCTCGGTTGGTGTTACCGAAAACTGAGGCTTATCTGGCCCTGAATCAGTCTTGATTGACCTTGCGACCATGCCCCAAGATTGATTTGTTCAGCCTGTGTGGAGTCCTGCCCTCCATGAGAAAAGGAAACACCAATAAGCATCCCATACCAAGTCCTCGGTTACACTGGTAGGATGCTCAACAGCAGGGATATCTCAAGTTCAGATGATAAGGCGCATTGAAAAGGTACAAGCGTCGCTCCCCCGTCTCATGATCCGGGGTCTATGCGCAAGGGACAGATCTTGGCAAGATTTACGCGAAGGAAACTGTTTAAAAAGATGCTAGTGATGCTGGCACCGAGTAAATTCTGCATTTCGGGAATGGCTCGTCTCTTCAAAATACATGATAAATGCCAAGACTCAGGTGCGGAATTGAGAACAGGCTCAGCTGTGGCTTGGATCCGGCTTTCGAGAATCATGATCTTTGACAGCGAGTCAAGACTCAAATACCGACGAGAAAAGCCCCTTTTCGTAAAGGTGTAAATTGCACGGCCTAAGCTTGCTTCAGCTCTTTATCAGTTCAAGCCCAAGGAAGGATCATTTCTTTTCCAGATGATTTGTCGAACAGATAACCGTCAAGACTCTCAAACAAGGCTTGCCACCAACAGAGCGCTGCAGCCAGTAGCATGGCCACTACCCCAACAAGCGTAAACTCAAAATTGGCGGTTAATCTGCAGCGGTCGAGTTTATCTATTGGAGCTAAGACGAGATACCGATAAAGCGTGCTTCTTTCGGCATGGCCGTATCCGGGGAAAGCGATCATGGTTGGATCCAACGAGTCAGTTGTTCTGCAGACAGGTTCAGCTCTCGTCATCGCTGCCATTCAAAATGCAGATCCCATCCTGCCCGCATGAGAATCCCCCCATTCTTGTTGCAGCAAAACTTTTCGACTCTTATTTCCCAATATTTTGCACAATCTCTATGAATAGGCGCTGCGACAGCGCGTGCTCACACCATGGCTGGGCTACAACCTAATATTTGGGCTGGTGTTGCGATCCCATGGCTTGCCGCTTTGACGTCCCTTATCCTTCGGGTCTGCGCCCGGCGCATGACAAAGATGAGCTGGTGGTTTGACGATTACTTCACCATTCTTGCCTTTCTCTTCGCGACGGGGTATTGTGGTATCATGGTTGAATGTCAGTGATAATTCCTGTCTTGTCTATGGGTACAAGACTTACAGTCGTATAGGGACGTTGCATGCATATCTCGGAGTGAATATTCCCGACTCAATGCCGACCGATGAACGTGAGGCAATTCTACAGCGAGCACGATTCCTGGCCTACTTCAATTCCCTCTGCTACGCGTCATCAATCGCTTGTTCCAAGCTCGCTATTTTATGTCTGTATTGGCGCCTGTTTCGCATTTCATCCATTCGCATTCCAATCATGGTGATGCTTGTTATGGTCGTCATATGGATTATCCTCCGAACCTTCATGCTCACATTCCGTTGCGTCCCTGTCCAGTCCCTTTGGGACTACACTATTACAGACAAGGTCTGTAACATCAACAGTGACCAGTTCTTCCTGGGAACCATCACGACTCATTTTATCATGGACATCATCATATTGGTCTTGCCTATTATTGAAGTCTTCAGACTAAGACTTAAAACGGGCCAAAAGCTGGCAATCGCTGCCCTATTCCTTCTCGGTACCATGTAAGATCTCATATCCTCTCACTTGCATCATCCCGAATTATTCAACTGACCTCCAGTACAGTGTATGCGTTGCATCAATGTTTGTGCTCATTGTGCTTGTAAACTACCCTGATAATACAACACAGATGCCTCATGACTATGCCATGTTCTGCATTCTGGGATCTGTTGAAGTTAATATCGCCATTGTCTCTGGTCAGTAAATGTCTCCATCAGCCATGCGATTCAATCATTAACTAGCTGTAACAGCATGCTTCCCTCTGCTCCGTCCGATATTTGTCCATATTCTCCCTTCCAGTTTCCTCAGTTCATATGGAAAAAGCAGCCAGCCTATCAGCCGACCGAGCAATGCTATCAAGCTCACAACTCTTATTCGGACCAACAAGGACAGAGACGCCGACGAAACAAGCTCAACGCATCAACTGGCCGACATGGAAAACGGACTGCATTATCTCTCTGGTGAGGCGCAACGGAACGAAGGAGTGCATACTATGATCTCGAGTGAACAGTCTGGTTCTGGACCGGAATTTGATACGGCGGGAATCCACGTGCGAAATGACACGGTCGTGGAGATTAAGCAAGTTGAAAGCAAAGGCTTTTATCGGCTTGAGTAATTTATATAGAGACTCGATAGGCTTAATAGAACACCAATTTTAGGACAGATGACATCATCTACTACCGAACCGTTTTAATGATTACCTCTACCGTCTTGTTCCGGTACTACGTGAAGGGAACAGGGGTCAACAGCCCGTGCTACTGAGCTAATGACCTTATATCAGTGCTAGCCTATTATTCCACGGCACTTTAACACTCCAAGATTAACTCTGCTTTAACTAGATGACTGGGATCCCGACGGCACATATAATAAATCTCCTCCTACATGTGTCCATTACTTAATCAAGTGAAAGCTGCAGAAGTAAAAATATTGCAATTGCATTTATGTCTTACAGCACACCAGCTACCCCAAGCCTTCATCCCCCACAAATAGGTAAAGACAAGATCCCGCAAACGATCGGCCGAGCTAAAACTCTAGTTATAGAGAACTCCATACAACGATCGAGCGCTTACTATCCTCTAAGAACCTCTTGAGATTACCATCCAGAGGGGGTGTACTGCCTTCATAACTACCACTTCAGTTGCGTATTCCAGTAGTCGTGATCGCCAGCAATATCCCATTAACAACTGCAATTATCAGCAGCTTTGCAAGGACAATTCATGCCGCCATCAGCAATACATTGGCAACAGTCAAGACATTTAGAAGGAGCAGGACAACTGCCACTACAAGTACCACGTTGATCGAGCTCCTTTGGAGCACCAAGTGCTAGAGCAGCGAAAGCTAGCGATAATGCAATAGAGAGTCTCATGTTGAAAGAGGTGGAAAGGGGTATAAGAGGTGGAAAGGGGTATAAGAGGTAGAAAGAGGTATGTAGAAAAGCCAGGTAGTACTAATGAATAGTTGAATAACGGTTTATACTATATGTTGTAAAGTTTAGAGAATATAAGTAGAAAAATAATTGATTTTTAGAATAGAGAAGTTACGAGATGAAGTGACAATTAAATAGTCGCTGAACTCCCTGAAGGTCATACAACCGCTGCTGCGCATGGTGTTTATGCGCAGGAGCTTTATCTTCTTGCACAATTGCAAAAGGAAGCAATTTTGGAATAAGAATAGTCTGCTGATATCGCCGCGCGCATCTTCAAGCCAAAGCACTGGTAAGGCGTAAGGGATATTTGTTAGGATCGAAGCCTCGTCGGATTGCTCGTGCAGGAATATCATGTATAGTACGCACAGAGATGTCTGTGAGTCAACAGCCCGTGCTACTGAGCTGATGACCTTGATGTCAGTGCTGGCCCATTATTCCACAAGTCATGCTATTCCCACATAACGCGATTGTTAATCCCACAGGAAAGTCACGTGCAGCCAATCTTCAATTTCTCAATCTTAAGTTAAACTTATTCCTCTATTTATCTCAATACATTAGTCAATCAGAAGCTAAGAAAATGCCAATTACAGCGTATTTACAACGCATTTATAGCTAAGTTAGTATAATTAAAGCTGTAATTATAGGTAGTGCACTTAGAGCCTTTATAATGCACTGTAAATGCGCTGTAATTGCGCTGTAATTGCGCTGTAATTGTAGCTTTAATTATACTGACTTAGCTATACGGAGGTAGCTGTGAAAAGTTCTTGCCTAAAGGAACTGTGACTGAAGCGGCGCTCTAGCTATAGATATAGAGAATACTTTTACTTTAATAAGAGACACTAATTATTATCTTACTATAAGGAAATAAGTAAAAACTATATAAGATAATTATCCTTATAGTCCCTAAAACTATAGAAGAAATATAGAGAAATCTCTCTATAAGCTACTATCCCTCTTTATACCTCCTTATATCTAGGAAACATAGTAACTGTAGCGTAAGTCACCTTGGGTAAGAACTTTTCGCGGCTGCCTCTGTAAATGTACTGAAAGATGCTGATAAGATAAGGCTGTGGCTAGTTGTGGCTTGGCAAATTATGCATTTTGATTGGCTAAGCTAGGCTTACTCTGTCTTGGTCTGTGTGGGATTAGCAATCGCGTTGTGTTTCCACGGCACTTCAACACTCCAAGTGGGACCCGAGGTCTTCCGGCATACGTACTCTTGAAAAGCCTACGGCCGCTCGGATGGGCACAGCCTCTCAATTCGGAGTCCATTGCGTGGACATTGGCGATGTTATCATTTTTATACTTTCTAGACATATTAAAATAAAATTATACGGGTAACGTTCGTGCGCTGACTTATGGCATGAGACCTTGGATTAAACTCTGTTGCACGACCGAAACTCCCGGATACTACGTCGGTAGTTCCCACAGCGCCCTGAAAATCCCTTCTGATCGACATGTACTACGTAGTCACCCGTGCGCTCGTGCGTGAATTTTTAAAATGACAAAGTCACACTGCGTTATTCTATCGGCCTGCTGATTCGCTGTGCTCCTGCTGACGTGCAATAAAAACTTTAGACTAGGCTGCTGACGACAGGGAGGAGGTAAGCAGTAACAGCCGCACGGATGTATTTAAGTCTCCTCCCCTCCGTCTCTGTCTTCTCTCGAAAGTCCTCATCCACCTTCGATCCATTGACAAGATGAAGTTGAACAATTTCCTCCCCTTCTTTGCCTACTTGGCAGGCAATGCCCTCGCTACGCCTAAGCAGGAAACCATCCATGTCGATGTTTGTATTATCGGCGGTGGCGCAGGTGGCTCTTACGCTGCAGTCAGGCTGCGGGAGGATTACAAAAAGAAGGTCGTGGTGATTGAGAAGGCCAACAGACTCGTGAGTTGTATCGAAGCAGAGAAAATACTTTCACTGACGCTTTCTTAGGGCGGTCATGTCCACGCTTACAAGCCGAACGGCAGCTCGACACCGATCAATTATGGCGTCCAGGCCTACCTTGACCGAAAAACTACCAAAGCTTTCTTCAAGCGATTCAATGTCGGACTCGTCCCCCCCAATCTAATCAGCGCCGCCGAGGGATTGCTCACCACCAAGGACATTGATTTCAGCACCGGAAAGAAGGTTGATCCCGACTACGGCACTATCAACTCCACTGTTGCTCTGGCCACATATGCTGCATTGGCCGCCAAGTACCAGCCCTGGTTCGAGAACGGCTACTTCAAGAAGGGAGAAGTCCCCGAAGACCTTCTTCTTCCCTTTGGCGAATTTCTTGAAAAGTACCAACTTGGAAGTGCCCTTTCTGTCCTGCGAACTCTCATCTGGCTTTCCGACGCAACGCATACCCCAACTTGGCATGTCATGGCTGTTGTTGGAGAGCCTCAGCTTGCGGCCTTTGGATTTGGTCTTACTGGCCCTTCATTCAAGTATCCATCGACAGGCTCTACCTTGTCACTCTACGACAACGTCTACAACTTGATCAAGGATGACGTTCTTCTTGAAAGCACAGTTGCCTGGAGCAAGCGAACTTCCCAGGGCTCAGAGCTCGTCGTGCAGACACCCTCTGGCAAGAAGACCATCAAGGCCAAGAAGGTCCTCTTCGCAGCCACTCCATCGCCAGATAACGTCGGTACTTGGGATCTCGATGCCAAGGAGAAGTCGCTCTTCTCCAAGTTCTCCTGGGAGACACTGTACGTTGGCGTTGTCGGCAAGACAAGCCTACCCAAGACCGTCGGCGGCATTACCAACACCGCTGACAACGCCACCAACTACTACCTCCCACGAGGTGACTTTGTCGACGCCTACACTCGTGCGGGTTCGCAGGACCTTTGGACTACTCGCGTCCTTGGTACAGCCAGTTTGACAGCTCAGAAGGCCAAGGCTCTCATCAAGCAGGTGTTCACCAACATCGACAAGGCTGGAACTTACGATGCAACCACTCCTGATATTCTTGCATTTGCATCTCACGGCTTGACTGTTCCCAAGGTCTGTTCTCAGGAGCTCAAAGATGGCTTTTACAACAAGCTCTACGCCCTCCAGAGCTATCGCAACTCTTTCTGGACTGGTCTCACTTGGGCTCCTGACTACACTCCTATTATTTGGGACTTTACTGAGAAGTTGTTCCCCCAGATCCTGGCTGGTCTTTGAGCATGGTTACTCTAGGAAGAGGGGTTGTGACTTGGATGCTTATTATACAGCCAGCTTAGAGTTCTATTCACTATAATGTATTATTTTCTAGACTATCGATATAGCCATGCAAAACATTTAGCATCCTTTTATGATCTAATTGTAATGAATATTCCTATGTTGCTTGTATCAATTGAACTTGACTACGCGACCTGAACGCCGGGTTATATAAAGATATGCCCTTGATAGTTACAATCCTTACCTGGCAGGCCTGGTTTACTTCTCGGGCTAAACAGACAGTACATGGAGACATACCCTGGACTGTCTTGTAACAGCAACTAAAAACAGGCCAAAGGCATTATATACAATATGCCCAAAAGGAAAACAATTAAGCAAATCCATGGCGATGGCCTCGAGAACATAGTTTGTGTTAAGGCACTTTAGACAGCCAGTGGTGATTGTTCAAACTAGATTTCGCCCTTATTACTCATGGTTTATCCGAATCTCTTCAAACGATGAAGAATGTCAAATAAACATGGCATACTTTATTACTCTACTGTAGACTTCAGGATCGCGACCATCCTGGTCTTTTGCGTGAAATAAGATACAGCTTGCATCGCACTGCCTCACATGTGTAGCATGTGAAGTCAACCTCACGAGGTCCAGAATCGATTCCATTATCAGATCAACGGTTCGATTGTCGCCGAAAGCGTCAGGGGGTTTAAACGCTAGGACCACTGACAGCAGCCTAAAAAGGAATTAACATATTTAGATCTTCGGGAATGCAAGGGACGTTACTCCACCACAGGCAACCGACTGGTCTAGAAACGAGAGTAGGATTATACGAGCCCGCTAAGTGGACTTTCAGTCATGTCACCGAGATTGGAGTTCAATGGAAGGATGTTCCATCAATTGCTATAAATAAGCATAACATGTGTTGAGGAACATAAAACAGTCAATTGTGTCTTGGGTTCTTCATTTCAAGATCTTGGGGACTTGAAGTCAAAATGAAGTTTCCGACTGTCTTGTCACTAGGTACATTGACAGTATTTGATTGAGATTATCCCTGCTGACAATCACTATAGTGTTATTCGCAACATGCGATGCTCTCATAGTGACCATCCTCGCAGATACCAACCGCGACGGAAAAATCGACAAGAAAGACATCGATGGCAAATCTTCATGGACCGCTAATCGAGGCGCCTTAATTTTACCGAACATCGGCGATACTGGCCTTCGCTGTGCTAAGAAATGGGGACCAAGCGTCGACATCATCCCGAGCAATGAGACTTATTTGGATCTGTGCAACGATGCGACAGATGACATCCAACGCAACCCAAAGTATCTGGCGCCGCTCAAAACTCTTCCTATATCCGGGTTGAGTCCATCCGCCAAGGGATCTATCCAAGTCACCGATGGAGCAGCCGCAGCAAAAGTCCGCATCTTCACAAAGAAGGGCAACAAGTGGATCTACGTATCAGCAAGTTACGTATTCTCGGCCAAGGAAATTTTATCAGGCCTCGAACTTGGTGTTGACGCCCGCGATGTCCGCCGTCCCAAGGGCTGGGATGGCAATGCAAAGATACAGTTTACAGTCACTGACGGCAAGACAAAAGCAACCGACACTGTGGCTGTGCGAGTTGCCCCTGTATTGACTCATCACCATGGGCAGGTGGCCCAGCGTATCTTCTCAACGGGCGTGAACGAGCCTGGCTCCAACCCTCAGCAGCAGCAGTTTGTAGATGATATCACGCGCAACGTCGCCAGTGCTGGTATCAAAGACCCCATCTTCCTCTTCGCCAACCAAGATATCTGGACACAAGACTTTTTCGAGCCCGGCTACTCGAGCATGCCTGGCTCGAATGGCCCGGTTACCATCCGAATCATGATCCGATCGGTCCAGAGCTCCCGTAGATCCGGCCGCGACGCGTTCCATGAGCTCCGAAACGACAATGTCGGCGCCGTTCAACATCCAGGCGACGGCGATACTATAGACTCCACTGGAAACCTGGAGACTATTCCGCCCTACAAGCACAACGGAAAGTCGTTCCCCCAAGGCAGAACGATCATGGGGGCTTGGGATGGAAGAGCTCCTCTCATGGTTGACTTTCTTAAGGCCCAAGAGGTTCAAGACCCCTTGATTCTCGACACAAGCTGGCTGTATGTTGGCCACGTTGACGAGTTCCTCCAGTTCTTACCTGCCGACAATGAACGTGGATGGATCATTATGGTCGCAGATCCGCTCAAGGGCCTTGATCTACTAAACAAGGCGTCCAAGGCCGGTCATGGAAGTGTCAAGGCTATTTCCCGTTCACTTCAAGTGGAGGAGAAGAAGCAGGAGCTGTGTCTTCCCAGGCAAACGATCCAAGAAGCTCTCAAGTTCAAGAACTTTGACGCCATCCAGAAGAGCTCGGCCCAGCGTATTGAAGCCAATCTCAACATCCTCAAACGAGAGACTGGAATCACTGACAAGGATATCTTCCGACTGCCCATGCCTTTCTACTATGCTGAGTCAGACAGCTGGTTATGTCCTGGACAGAAGCCATCAGACTCAAATGCCGAGGAAGATACATCCAAAACACCTCAAAAGGCCTCAGGCAAGACCGGTATCACAATGAAAGGCGCTATGGGACCTGTCTACAAGACCAAATCGATCGTGGAGGCAGGTACTCCAAAGAACTCATTGCAGCGACGCGCGGTGAATACAGCTACCCAAGTCCTAGCTCTCTGGCCAGGCACCGTAAATGGCCTGGTTCTACCGGACCAAAAGGTCCTTGCACCTAAGCCATGGGGTCCTGTGATCAACAAGCAGGACATCTTTGCAAACGCTGTATCTGAGGTATATGCCAGCGCTGGGTACAATATTACCTATCAGGATGATTGGTTCTCTCATTTCAAGTTGCAAGGAGACGTTCACTGTGGCAGCAACTCCTGGAGGGCTATAGACATCAAGTTCTAGAAAGTTATTCACTTGAATACTGAATGGTTATTTCATTTCTTCTAATTAGATATTGAAGTAACGCTGTATACTGTCAGCCTCCATCCCTTGGGAACCTGTAGCAACCACGCAAGTCCACGACTTAAGCAAAATGCTCTGCCGTAGTAGAATCTTCCTTCGCAAGACCAACCTTGTGCCCTGGAATGGCTTCTGTGAGGCCCATGGAAGATGCAATCTCCATCAGTCTTGCCTTCTCCTCATGGGATGCAGTGTCGCCAAATACGAGATCCATATCCTCCAGACTCTTTCCACGAGTCTCAGGTACGAAGAAGTAGGTAAATAGAAAGGCAAGAAGGCAAAATGCGGCAAAGAAGATGTAGGTACCCCAGCCAAGGTTGGCCAGCATGTCAGGTGTCACAAGACCGATGATGAAGTTGCACATCCAAGTAGCGCTGGTCGTAATGGCCATAGCCTTGGAGCGATTGCCGAGGTTGAAGATTTCAGACGGTAGAACCCAACCGATAGGCGCGAAGGAAAACGAGAAGTTGACGTCGTAGATGTAGATAAAGACGATACCAACCCAGCCAGCAGCCTTATTGTCGGCAAGACCTGAGCCGAAACCTCCGATGATGCCACCGACAATAACGAGAGAGATGAAGGTTCCAGCTGCACCGCACATGAGCAACGGACGACGACCAAGCTTGTCAATCAAGAAGAGCGCAGGCAGTGTTGAGAGCGTGTTAACGATGCCGTACACACCAGTCGCTAAAAGACCAGAGGTATTTCCAGAGAGTCCCAATTGCGCAAACATGGTTGGGGCATAATAGATGATGGCATTACAGCCCATGAACTGCTGGAAGAACATGATGCAACAGCCGATGGCGAGGCGCTTGAAGGCCGGCCACGTAGATACGAGAGCAACATGCTGAGCAGCGAAGAGAGAAAGGCCCTTCTTCCAAGGAAACTTCTCCGCTGATACAGACTCGTCAAATAGGACCTCGGTTTTGATAGCCAAATACTCAGCTCTGATGAATTCTGAATCAACATGAACCTGACGAAGTTGAGCCAGCGCCGCAAGGGCCTGGTCTTCCTTGTGGCGCATGAGATAAAAGCGCGGGGACTCGGGGAAGAAGATCATGCCAATCCCCAGAACAAGCGCAGGGAAGATCTGGAGGGCAAAGGGAACGCGCCAAGCAGCTTCGGACTGTCCTGTGCATCCATTGGGACCGACATCGTTTCGAGGATCGAAGGTGGGTTTGTCGGAAGTACCACCTGAGTATGGGATATCGGGTGCGCATCGATGGTCGCCGATGTACTGTGTTCCATACTCTAGCCAGTAGCTTACAAGGATACCGAGGGTAATGCTCAGCTGCTGCAGAACAACGAGAGTGCCTCTGATGCCGGGGCTTGACACCTCGGACATATACATGGGCACAATCATCGTCAACATTCCAACTGAGAGACCAGCCACAGCACGGCCTGACTTAGTGTTAGCTGAAGGAGCGGAAGGCAGGGAGACGCTGCTACTCACCAGCAAAAAGCATAGGGATAGACTCAGCGCCAGCCTGGAAAGCTGAGCCTATGGTAAAGACAACAACAGCCAGGAGCATCGAGCCCTTTCTACCAATGTAGTCGGCAATAGGGCCGTTGATAAGAGATCCAAACCACGCGCACAGAAGCAAGGTTGAGACGAACCAACCCTTGAAGCCACTGTCAAGGTAGATTCGTGGAAAGTCAGCAGCGAACGACTCCATGGTCAATACACCCGACACAACGCCTTGATCGTAGCCGAAGAGGAAGCCACCAAGACTAGCAAACTGATTACAAAGTGTCAGTATGGTAAAGCTATGGCAAGAAACCGCTCACCATAGAGAGTCCGAAAATGTAAGGGTTCTCACGCAGCTGCCGCCAGACACCTTTCTTGGGTACTGCATGGAGCTGGTGCTCACTGGTAGTTTGTTCACTCGCCATACGGAAACTCAACAATTTAAGTGATGTTTAGGTCGCAATTGAATCTGGGGATTGAGCTGGGGAAAGAAACATTTGTGGAGGTTTTCTGGGGTTCTTATATTCGTATAGGATCAGCATGAGGTGACCAAGTTTTGCTCCGCGTGCAACTTGAACCCCACAGAATATTGGAGATGAATACTACGTAGGACTCCATCTCGCTGGGTCCGGCCAACTCCAGTCCGAACCAACCATAATCAAGGAGCTAAGTGTCCGGACTACTGTATCCCGTGGGGAATTGGGGTTGTCGTTACATGACTCAAGACGGACCGATCGCCTCAAAGAAACGAGGTTAAAGAGCCCTGAAAAGATCACCATTTCGTATCTAATAATGAATCATTCCAACATGAACGGCGATTTGGTCAAGACAACGGGGAAGCTCATTGAACGCGTCAAGCGTCTTTTGACTGAGCAGAAGCTCTCACCAACACAACGAATCTTGATTGCGTTGGCTGGCGTACCAGGATCGGGCAAAACCACGATATCAGATGCTTTGATCAAAGAGCTGAAGAGGAACGGTATTTCCGATGTCGCAGTCCTTCCTATGGTGAGGACATCCTGGGGTCTCCAACTCAAAGCAATAAACCACGTCACTAACACCCGACTCTTTCAGGATGGATTCCATTACACTCGTACCACTCTCTCTTCCTTCCGCGACCCTGACGAAGCATTCAGAAGACGCGGTGCACCTTTCACATTCGATGCCGCCGCTTTATTGGATCTCGTAGGGCTACTCAAAAAAACCTCTGTGACGACACACGACGAGGATGAAATCATCATCAAAGCCCCTGGTTTCGACCACGCAAGAAAAGACCCGATTCCCGATGCGATTGAGGTCTCTTCACGTGCCAAACTTGTCATCATCGAAGGCAACTACGTACTCTTGAACCTGGACCCTTGGAGCCGCATTTCGACATTGGTGGATGACAAGTAAGTCTCGGTGGGAACTTGGCTGGTTTAATTCCAGGCTAACTCGTACTCAAGGTGGTTTGTAGATGTTCCAGTTGACGTCGCTAGGGAACGTCTGGCATCCCGACACCTCAGAGCCGGAATCGAGACGACGATAGAAGCAGCGATCAAACGGGCCGACGAAAACGATATACCAAACGGAGAATACACAAGATCCCATCTCATCGAACCCAATGTACGCATCATAAACTGATGACCCTGGCAAAGCGGCATTCAACAAGTCTATTACTGCTGAAAGTTGGCCCAATCAGGCCAGCCAAGAACACTGGCAAACTCGTCAGCAGAAGCTGCTGGCCACGTCGAAAAGTCCACCAGCATAGGATCAAGCTGGACATTTGCCCAATCACTCGTTGTCAATAGAGGGTCCGGCAATATAACATCGATGATATTAGCGCAGCGAGTCGCGAGTTCGTTGTCCGCAAATACTCCTCTGAAGACGCGACGGACCGTGCTGACATCTTCCTGCCACTTGGGCATGTCTGGTGATTCTGAGTTACTAAGGATAGCAAGGACGATGACCAAGGAAGCGTGGAATGTGAAATAGCTGGAGGAGTTAATATAGATGCTAGAGACTTGTGCGGAACGACTTACATGGAGTACCAAGTTACAAGCCTGGTTCTCTGTCTCTCCTTCGTATACTGATCAATCGACTCTATCGTCGCACTCGCAGCGTGTACAGCTATTCTCATGCAACTTTCGTCAATCTCATTGACTGGTACCGTTATGCGAGGATCTCCCTTGCCAATGGCCCGCTTGAGAAACAACTGACGGAAGATTATAATCTTCAGGTTCCAGAAGCGCCACCATAGACGTGATTTGTTGAAGTAGAACGCTGGCTCAGCTGAAGGGACATGGTGGTCCAGCCTCAAGTATTCTGGTAATGTGCTGGACCACTTATCTAATGTTGCATCCATGGACAGCGCGTCTTCTGGAGCCACACATGAAGATGAGAGCAGACGGTTGGATATGTAGTTGGACTTGACATGTAGATCGCTCTGGTACTTCATGCCTGAGTACAGTGTCGGCCTGTTTACCTCTCCTGGGGGGACTTTTGTCCCACTCGTAAGGTCCTTTGCACACATTAGCAGAATATCCACCTTGTATCCTTTTATCGCATACCTCATCGTCGATATTAAGAACAGGTCGCACGTCCATGGCCTCCTCACCCGGAAGAAGGATCGGCCTCCCAAAGGTCGTCGAAGCACCACTGTCAAACATATACAACCCCCACCAAACACGACGGCGCATCTCGCGCTGCAAAAGACTGATGTTCCACTCGGGCAATTCTCTATGAAGACCCAAACTCAGAGCCATCCGCGTCGCAAGTCCAAGAAAGTTGGATCCCGTGTTGGGCTTATTGCGCTTCTGGCTTAGATTGCTAAACAGAATGAGAGCTTGGACAAAGGTCAAATCTGCGCTTGCGAACAAGCACTCGGCATCTCCAAACGAGAGTGCGAGATGGTACAGTTCATCATCGAGTTCAGAGTTACCGTTGTTGAGACACCACGCTCCTAGTGCCATAATGGTGTAGAGCAGCATTTGCCATGAGCGTCCTTTTGGTCGTTGTATGACCTCGTGAAGTTGGGCTCGAAAGGTGGGTTCGTGCACGAAAGGATAGCTGCGGTGGTAGACCTCAAAATAGCCATTTACCAATTGTTCAATAACCTGTCTTGATGTGACCGAGTTAGATAGATGGGAAGAAGGCTCTACCCCAACGTAGGGTCGTAGAACTTGGGGCCTACTGCCCATGAAGGGCCTCGAATGACCGGTCCAGAGAAGCAGTGATCTGAGAAAAAATACACCAGCAGTGGGACCTAGTGAGAGTTCGTCAATATGCTGCCTGCTTATGTCTGCGCTCACTGACTTACCCAGGTATCCAGCTCCTCTCGGCTCAACGGATAACGACGCCATGCCATCGGTTAGCTCGTCGACGTCTTCCTGCCAATCGAAGCCATCACTTTCTGCAGGCACGGCATCCGAAATGGCACCGCTGGCCTGTACTGGAGGTTCAGGTGATGAAGGATTTATCGGTGGCGACACAGACGTATTCGGTTGCGATGCGTCTGCCGGTACTTCAACGCCCCGCGACGCCAGTGCCTCATTGAGGTCAACATCAGGGAGTAGCTGGTGGAACAGACGCTCCACGTTTGCGAGCCGTCTCTCAACTCTGGTCAGATAGCTGAAGGGAGGGGTCAGCTGGGCAGCTGCAAGGGTTCGGCCGAATAATTACTCTCGCGTAAGAGGAGTTCTTTGTGTCCTCTCGCTATAACGACATGGCCTCCCAGAACGCGCACAACTTATGCATCTTGGTCTTTCCTTTGAGCACTTTGTCTGTTAGCATCTATACTTGAATGAACTGAGGCAGTAACCTACCCTGAGCTTTTTGCTCCGGCAATAGTCACACTTGCAGTATGTAGTTAGCTTTCAGCTACCCGTAATACTATCTTCGACAATATTCTTACTGCGGGGATTTTTCCAAAGTGCGGTTTATTTTCTGCCATGCCTCCTTGTTCTCCTTCAATTAAAGATGAAGGTTTTCCTGTGCACTAGGAAAAGTGACATGCAGATGACACCATGTTGGTGGAGGCTTTTCCGGAATATCTTTCTTCCTTTCTTCCTTTATACAATTCCTTCCTTTTGGCCTGGTCGCAACCAAGGATATGGATTGAGAACGAAATTAAATGCAAGTCATATCATAACCCATTGTGCGGGCTGTAGTAAGTCGTCTTGCAAGAATATCCTCTAACGCCCTTCAAGGTCAGCCAGTCGGCAAGACACGTAATGCAATCATTAACTGTTTACTGTTGGGTCTAACAATTCAAGATGACTCTTTTATTAAGTATCATGATATGTATTACTACATCATTCTTTAAAGCTTAAACAAAGTCAAGTCCTAATCATCCTCTTCCGATGGTCAGCGCCTCCTGATCCTGCATTATTCTCATCCTTGCCCTGGGTCTTCCGTCCTCTTGAGCTTCGACCTTGTACTAGCGAACGTGTAATCCTGATTCTTCTGTCCAAGAAGGCAAGCAAGGGCATATAGTGTGTAGGATTCGGGGTTGTACAAGGCCTCCTGCGTGGAGATGATGTCTTGATCTTCATCGCCAGGATCTTCACCTTCCTCTTTCCTAGGGTTCGCAATATACGGCAGTTCATCTAATAGCTCGTTAGTCCATTTCATCATGTAATGGTCTTTGAACGTACAGCTTTTTTCGTGCTCCTCGGTATCCGCGTTCCCGAGGACAACATGGAAGAGTTCGTGGAATAATGTCAGAGACTGTGCTCTGTATTCCACAATACTTTTGCCCTCCGTCCTGACCCTTCCAAGGCCCAGATGGTCCATTTTAGAATTCCATTTCAAGTTGTTGACACAGATGGTAACTGTTTTCCACGTCTGACCGGGACCCTCGTGAGTAGCCCCAAAGTTCTGGATGGCTCCGTCGACCTTCTTCGTACAATAGTCATCGGCCTCATCTATGAGGTAATCTCTAACATCCGAGGACCAAAATGGGAACTCTGAGAAAGTTTGAGTCAGACAGATCATAAGGGAAAGTGTGATGTTCTTGGCATCTGGCTACGCACCTTTTGGCTGGTTTGCTTCATCTGGAGGTGGAGTTGGCTCATCAACTACATCTCGTACCTTCTTGGCGTCATCACCTGTAAACTTGTCGCCTGTCTCCTTATCATAGGCCACGTCATCCCAGTCCAAACCTAGACGTAGACCGCGTTATTCAAATAGCGACTCAGCAGGGACAAAACACACTTACGCTTCAACCACTGGCTCGAGCAGAAAAGCCATGGTTTACCACTTGGGAGTTGTGAATCGCCATCGATAAAAGCTTTTACTAACTGCAACGTATCTATTTAAATGGTTCAGCAACAGGCTACCTAGAGTACTTTGTGACTAGGGCGATTAAGAACATACCGATGACTCTTTGTCTGTACCTGGCATCGGCGGGAGGGGGGTCCAATGCAAAAAAGGTGTATAGGTATTCGGGTCCATCAACACTGTCATCTTGTGCATACAAGAGGGCAGCGTCAACGAGCTTTCCGGCATCTGCCCACCATTTGTTGAGTTTGCCCTTGTAAGAACTACATCCACCGACTGGAACACCGCCTTGTTTAACGTTAAAGACAGAGTCAATTGAGCCAAGGGTGTATTGAGCAAGAAGTATAAGCAGTAAAGCTCTGTAGGGAAAGACATTTGGACGTAACCAAGTCATGACGAGAGATAGGGAGGGGGATAGGATGATGAGAAAGATTGGTTGATGGGGGCTACAAAGACAGGGAAGCAAGAGCGTTTGAGCGGAGTAGTAACAACTATGGTGGATGGATATCTGAACAGATATAGAAAGGCAGCGAGTCCCAGATTATATGTAGTTTATTGGGTTCAATGGTAATTGAGTGTTACTGGAGCCTGAGAGATTGTAGTTCTGCTAAAGTGTCAACATTCATGGGAACCAAGAATCACGCTCTTAGCTGCAGGACTCATGGCAAATTGCGGCAGTGTACGCGAGGGCATTCTCTGTGGTTTTCTTGCGTGTTGGTCCCAGAGGTCTGAGCACCAACGTGAGCAAGGATTCTAAGAAGGTGGTGTATGACATGTCGAATGACCAGCTTCGTGCTTGTCTAAGCGCCTGCAGTGAGCGGAAACAAAGTTATGACAGGGGTTTTGGGGGCCACCAACGCCGAACCGTATTGGCTAGAATCGGTCCACTAGGTGATGCAATTATAGAAAGCACCAGGACTGCTACTGTATGTTGGTCATCCACTCTGTTGGTCCCGAGAGAAATTCATTTGAAACAATCCTTTCTGCAGCTCAGCCTTGGGCTGTAACCCAAATGTCGAGAGTATATTGCATGACTCAATGAAAAACAGAAATGGTCCCCCCAATGTCATGATATTAACGCTTACATGATGCAGCTGTTGGCCCCATCAGCAGACCATGTTCAGTAAAGCCAACAGAGTATTATCATGCCTGCATCAGAATATATTAATACCGCAATTGAGGCTTATCCACACAACCAATGGGGCTCGTCTGAGAACATGAACAAGCTGTTGCTGCCTTGCCATCTGCCTTGACGCCGCGCTACATGTCGCGCGGCAATTGTCAAGTAGGATCTATTCCATGTCGAGGTCTGCTTCGTTTATGCGCCTGGCGTTTCAAAGATACTGTTACTTCAATTGCGTACATTCAAATGAAGACATCCTTACTCTAATTATAACAAGGCATTGGGATAATTATAGTACATCGGCGCTTTCCTCATCTGTAAAGACTTGAACAGCTACTTATGTACATACCTTGACAACTCGATATTATACAGCAGTATCGCACGACGATAGAAGTCCACAGTTCACTTTTCCTCCAGTTCATTCTTCTTATGCCATCTCATAAATCAACATCCCTTGATTACGAACTGGGTTGGATGTTCTTTTCTTCAAGGTCATCCCCTACTATCACTTGTGTACATCTGTGCAACCATCAACTATGAAAACCCAAGCGGCACGGTGGCTGTTGCTCCTTGCCCTTCGGCTAGCGACTGTGTCAAGCTCACCAGTTAGGTCAACATGCCCTGATGGGTCTTGCTTGTGTACCGGCGACTGTCGTGTTCTTCTGCAAGACGAAAGCTGCTGCCCTCCTGGAGACGGATGGCTACAGCATATCTGTGGCCCAGGTAACATTGAATACCTCGTACCTGACGTTGGCTTACAGTGTCCCAGATAGAGCGTGTTGTCGGGAAGGCTGCTGTCCAGAAGGTTGGACCTGTGGCGCTAATGGAATGTGTGGACCTCCGCTTCCATCTATTCCTGACCCAACCACCGTCATCACTCTCCGTAAGCCTGAACTCTCTTCCCCGACGGCTGATGACAATATCTCTGGCAAAATTCCCACAAACCCCCAACCCCTCCCTGTCACAACCACTCCAGAACGATGGCTTTCACAACACACAACGGTATCCTTCATATCATCACATATCTTTATCACAGCAGGACCCCCAGTCTTAACATTACCAAGTAACCGAGTCACTACTAGCTATGACGAGGTAGTGTCTGGTACTGGGCATGTTACCACCATTCCCAATGACCAGCCGACAACTGGCAAGCCTGAGAAGTCATCTGATGTAAGCCGTGATGTCCCCGATGGAGACACCACCTTATCAAACACCCACATCGTCCCCATTGCGTCTGAGCCAGCCTCTGTCACCACTGTACCCGGCGGCTTGGTGACGGCCATTTCTCCCACCAATCCTTTTTCGCCAGGAACAGACCTCTCCGAGACAGTCCATCAGCCTATCACTGTCTCTCCCGGGGAAGATGACAGGAGTACCACTACAATAGTCACCCCGAGTACTAACGGCGGTGGTTCCGCGGCTTCAACCTCAGACCAAACTCTGCCCGTGAATGAAACCCCTACATCCATCTTGGTTCCCAGTGGCACTTTATCGACAGCGATCACCAGAACAGACACCCTCACTACGTCACCTTTCGCAACCGGGACACTTGATTCCATTCTTTCATCTCAAGGCGCAACCGATAGTGAACATCACAGTCAGGACCCCAGTTCTGTTACATCTGTTCCACCGACATCGGTGGACCCCGTCCCAGACGCTGAGCAGTCGAGTCATGCAGAGGCCACCAAGTCAAATGATCCCCTTCCTACTTCTCCCGTCACCAAAGAACGACTTACTACAGCCCCTCAGTCAACAGTCAACCTCGTAACCACATTACCCGATGGTCAGGTTACGAGTCTACCCAGGCATAGTAACAGCGATGTCACAAAGGGTCCAGAGTCCACTGAAACAGCCGGGGTCGTTCCCGTTATCATCCCAATCACAACACCAGTACCCGATCCAGAGAGAAGCGATAATGGTATCAAGATTCCCTGCGACATGTGGTTCTTTGATCTATGTCTCGCTCCCATTGGCGGATGGAGCTTTGTGCTTCCTCCTGGCACTCATCCACCGTATGTATAAAGCAATTGTAGCATGGCCTATGCTACTGTGAACCGTAATTGACCTCTCTAGTGGCCCCCCTCCTATTATCAAGATCGACCCTACCGCACCTATCAAGGTAGATATCACAGGATCTATCCCTTGGCCTGGATTCACGTATGTATCCGTCAACGTTTTCCTGTTCCTGGTATGTCAGACTAATATTCATTTCATAGTATCGACCCGGCCGGTAATCCAACATTCTCCAGCAAGCCGGACGACTGCAAGACTGAGACAGCTGAGATGTGCATCACCACTACTTCTTACGGGGTTTCGGTTGATGGGACTACTACATCTACAACAGCACAGAGTACTATTTCCACTTGCGGCACAATTTACGGCTGTGACGTAGAAGGAGAGGATTCCTCAAGAACCATCTCTAAAACAACTACAGTTAGCACGGAAACCCCTACTATAACAGCCATCAGGCTCACATGGGAGGAATGGCACATCGATGAGTATACAGAAGCGCAGCTCAATGACATAGCAGATGCGGCACAAGCTCGACTCGATAAAAAGTTTGGCATATTCACGTCTCCTACGTCCCGAGTCACAATGACCGGAGCTACTACCGAGTCCTTCCCTACACTCACCCGAGCTCCTGCTATTGGTGTTCCTACCTCCTCTGGCTTCTCTTGCGTTTCGACGGCCACTCACACAGAATGCGGGGGCTCAGGTAATCGAGAAGCTTGTGTCGAGAAGCCCACTTGCGCATCTTGGGTCAACACAGCAGCTCTTACCATGACGACACCAGAGATAACCCCGTTCTGTGACGCGGGCTACGAAACGTACTCGGCGACTGCTCATGCAGCAATACCAACTCAGGGCGGTCCACTGAAGTTCTTTATTCCTGTCTCGGATGATAAAGGGTCAGATTGGGACTTTGTGATTGACGATGATGATGTTAAAGAGGCCGTCAAGAGTTGGAAGGTTGGGAATGACGATGACGATAGCATTGAGAGTGGAGATGGTGGGAAGGACCTTGAGATTAAGTGGAAGGTTCCTAATGATTCCAGTAAGATGCTCGTTACTCCTATGCTTCTAGATGATGCTAATACTCACAGGTGGCACGTATGTTGAGTTGCTGTTCAAAACATCAGATGTCGATGAGAAAAGGTTCGCCTTTACGGCAAAGGGCGGCATTGTGAGTAGTCCAACTACGGATATCATCAAGAAGTAGGCTAACAGATATAACAGGTTGCTTGTATGCCCGACTGCAGAGACGATGCAACGACAACAACAGACGCTGATGGCATGGTTTGCACCCACTACCCCTGCCACTCTCCCAACTGTGAGCAAGGCCCTGCGCCTAAACCTCAAGCTGCCTGCGAGCTAGTTGAGGACGGACTTGCCATTCCCCTCTTCTACACAGTGACCATTGTTGCAAACGGCTACAGCTGGATAGATGACGATGGGAAGAAGCTGAAGAGTGAAGAAAAGGGCTGTGGAGCAATGACGGATTGGCATTCTAGTGCCATTGAAGTTGAGACAGGGGACGGTTGGACTGCACGGCATAGGTTTACTTTTACCTTGCCGATAGCTGCTAAGGCGAGCTGTGTAGAGAGGGCAATCGCAAGTGCCGGGGGGCCCTCTGATCTTCAGTGCGATAACAAGGAGGGTGATTTATGGTGATGACTCTAGGTATCAATCTTTTATGGCTATGAGAGTTAATACCATAATGATATTTGGTTATCACTCTAATTACGGGATATAGCACTCCGTTTCAAAGTTTACATGACATTCCTCCCAACCTAAAGCGCCCAGATCCCTCAAACCTTGCTCAAATAGGTCCAGAATAAGAGGTTTTATGAATTCGCCATCCTTCATGTGCGGATACCGCGCAGTGGTTTTGCAATTCTCCTCAGCTTCCTGGTTCTTCCACTTATGAACCCAGACACACGCTACCGCCTCCTGCCCCTCCCATTTCACATTCCCTTCAATCCAACCCAAGCTCGGGCCTGCTTTGTACGGGTTTCTATGCTCAAACTTTTTGCCGTAGGCAACTGAAGGTCCCAGACGATGGACTCTGTCCCAAACAGCCTTGCGGGTTTCCAGCGAGATTGAAGCTGGGAAATAGACTCTTTTCAACTCGGTATGAGACGACATCGCGATCGTGACGTAGTCTCTGGCGAAATCAATAACCTCAGTTACTACTGGAACATCCGAGTGAGAGCCAAGGCTGGAAAGCAACTCTGTGTAGCTATCTGACTGCGAGAACTCAAGCCAGGATCTGGTGCGATACCAATTGACCAGAAGCACACAGTCTTGTGGAGATTCCTTCACTCTTCCGTAACAGGCCTGATAGAGGTAAGCAAATTTGATTGAAGTGTTAATTTCCAGAGACGAACATGTGACCACTCTTTCATGGTTGGATGCAAGGCATGGAATAATGATTCATGTAGTAAAATGTCCTCTGGAAGCTTGAACCTGAACCATGAAGTAATTGGCTTGTCACGTGGTGGGCTATCGGACATTGTTACAATACGTGCAGTGCAAAGAGATGGATGGTAAGAGTGAAGAAAACAGGTGTTGGTAAGCTGCAGCAATAATTGAGTGTTGGTTGCAACAGGCATCTTTATATGAATTTGAAACGCCCCCGCCGGCTGTGCAAGATTATTAACCCGACACAGCCCCTGCGATCATGCGTCACACCTCCTCCAACTTCTTTCTGCTAATGTAAACAGCCAGTCACAATCCTCAACCGCTCATCATCTGTATTTAATCATCTGTCGCGCCTCTTTTCTCCTGCTAGTCGATTTGCAATATCGCGAATGATATGCTTCTGGTATTTTTCCACTTCCCGTCTTGGGCAACTCAGCGTCCACGCCATCGTGACCAAGCCAGAAGATGAATGCCGGCACCTTGACGGGGCTCAGATCTTACAAAACCCTATCCCTGATATCTTCATCTGATGGTTTCTTTTCCTGTGAACTCGCCTGCAAAAATGCTGCGACTACTTCACCATGTATCTTATCCTTGACTGCCACCACGCAAGCTTCTCTTGTTGCTGGGTGACGGAGCAGCTGATTCTCAACCTCGCTGGGCGACAGATTCTCACCGCCGCGGATGATCAGATCTTTGATGCCGCAAGTGATGAAACCGTAGCCTTCTTCGTCCAAATAGCCTTCATCACCGGTATGCATCCACAACACGCCATTCTCATCCCGCCTCATTGCTTTCTGCGTCTTTATCTAGTCTTTATAGTATCCTTTTTTGGAGGGCAAACCCACTGGTGCAGATCTCTCCCCGCTCACCGGTAGGAACGATGTCTCCATTCGTGTCGACTATCTTCGCTGCGGTATGGGGAAGAACTCGACCGAGACTTGTCAGCATCCTGTCATGAGGGTCGTCTAGTGAAGTGATGAAGGTCAGGGTCTAGGCCGCGATAGGTGAGCAAACAAGGGCAACAGCTATCTGAGAGGTCATGACAAGATGACAGATAAGAAGCAAGATTCCTTCACGGCGAATGTGCAGCGAGTGGTTGGATGCCTCTCCATAGCACCTCAACATCAAGCAACTCTAGTTCACCCGTCCAACGATGAGCCATAGGAATCGATGCCTTCCAGCCCATCTTATCTGCAACATCCTGCATTTTCTTGATATTGCCTCCCACCTCGCCTGGAGTCTTAGCACAAATGACAAACGTCGTCTGCGTCGCCCGGACAAAGGGTAACTTGCAATTGACTTCACAGTGAAGAAAGAACTGCCACACCTCGAATGATAGGGGGCAATCGAACGGTAGATGATTCCACTTGTATAGATGGCCATGAGGTGTGCAGAAGTTGAGGTCGGCGAACCACGAAATCTCTTCCATGCGAGGAAGAGGCCATGTGCAATAATGTGTATGGATCGTGCCCTTGGAAAACACAGCTTCGGGATTGGCGGCCTTGAACTCTTCGGCAAAGTGGCGTAAACCATCTCCCTCAAGGTGTAGGGTTGTGTTGTGTAGGAAGCCTTTGCTTTTGTCGGGTGTGACTTTGCCTAGTTGTGCAGCAAGATTGTCCTTTCCCCCAAATAGGCCGGAATAGTCGAAGTAGAGATCCTCGTGTCCATCTATGGCCATGAGCAATTTTGGTATGGCATGTGGTCTTGAATACTTGGCTGCTTTAGAGATCACACCCGCCGCCTCCATACTGGACAATATGCCTGACAGGATGCTGACTTCTCTAATATCCCACCTCTGCCTGTCCTTCGAATTCGCTAGTATATCGAGGTGTTTTCTCTGGGTGTCCCATGCCCTCGACCGATTACCTTCATAACCAAGGCAGGGAATACTCTCAGACACCCTTGCAAAGGGATGGGTATCGCCAACTATTGCTTTTAGGAAGTCATCCTGCTCGGCAGACGGTATGATATCCCGGACAGCGTTAACAATGGCATCTTTGTCAGATGATATTCCAGAGAGTTGCATCAACGCATCGGCCACACATTCGAGCAAGTCGAATCCTAACCTTTCCGTTCGATCGATGATAATGATTTCATAGTAGTCCTTGTTCATCATTCGATCACGGAATGACCGAAAGAATTCCATATCGTTGAGGATATCCTTGACCGACCATTCAGACTTCCAGTTAGCATGAGCAAGGCCAGGTTGATCGCTCGCCATCCGAGTACGAGTGATCCAAGTACTGTCTAGATCATCATTCTGGGCAACTCTCTCATGGGCTTCTCTATCATAGGCGTAGACGATGAATCGAACAACTCTTGATGTAAGCTCCCCAATGAGCTTCTTTGCCAGTGGGTTGCTTTTGCTCATACGTCCAACCACGTAGTTTCGGGACTGTTTCTCCGTTACTGTTCCGTCGGCCGCGTGGGCGAGGGGCACCCTTGGATCACAAAACCCCTTTGTCTGAGCCACAAATCCCAGGAACAAAGCTGTTTGGCATTCCTGGGCTGGATCATCATCTAGATGTAGCCAGGATGGCTCCCCATTTCCTGGACTGCCATATCTACGTAGAGCTGCGAGCTTCTTGACCAGTACGAGATCGTCATACCCAACGCTGTACCGTTCGAGGAAGCACCAATCAATATCTTGCGAGAAATACTGGTACAGTATATCCCACCCATCAACACCCATTCGTCGCTGATGAGGCTTGGACGAGACTCTACCACCTAAAATGGTGATACTGGGAGAATCTTCAGGCATCAGATAATCGCAGATCGCATCCCGAATAAAATGAGATGTATCGGGTCTACCAGAGCAAAGCGCCTCGAAGAACTTGATATATTCATCAAGAGCCTTCGTGGAGTGCCGAAGGAAAGAGTCGATCGTCTCTATCTTGGACGCTATCATCAGGACGTCTGTATCTCCTGTCCAGACCAAGTATTCTCGGAAGACGTTTCGAAGAACATGGTCGCCTTCGTCAGGCTCTCTCTCTTTGCCATCGTCTTTGTCATGAACAAGGGTCGACGAGTCGTCCAAGGATGGCAACATCGTATAGATCTTGTCAACTTGGGCGGCTCGTATGTGATCCATGGCTGTTCTCAAGACGAGGATGTGGCTATCTCTAGCAAGATGATCGAGTTTTGACATTGGAATGGCAGGAGAGAGCAAAGATTGGTACACCATGACCTGTCCCTCAGTCTCGCCCTCTGTGATTGTCGAGGATATCCCTCCATTACATCCACCACTTGGAGATTCGCTTTTCTTGGAGGCGATCAAGGCGTCAATGAGGTCAACTTTGCTCTTGATCATTAATATGCGTTTTATATGGCCTCTGTTATTGCCTGTGCACTGGCTGAAAAAGCGATGATTGACTTCATCTCTCAAAGCTATTGTTTTTTTCCCGACTTGGGCCATTTCTTCCAAGGTTTCAAGGCTTCGCTTGTCGGTTGGATCTCCTAGAGCCCTAAGCTTGGCCTCTTCCTCCTTATACTGTCTATAGAGCCGTTGCTTCTCAGAGTAATGCAGAAAGCAGAAGTCGTGGTCCGGTGCTTGGAGCACCGAAGTGCAGTCTGAGCCATTCTTTCTCAGAGCGTGGCATCGTGCCGGGCGACGTTGGAACGAGGGTTGGGGGATGTTGCGATAATAATTGGCTCTTGGTTGAGACATTTTAAAGCGATCCAACACGCTGATGGACGGCGAACGTGTTTGAGATTTGATTTTGTGGGATCACCCAGTCATTTGGAGCAAGGGCTTGGAGCGGGGTTACTTCGTGAGGCTTAGAAAACTCAGAAGAGGCGGGGATGGCGGAAAGTAGTTGATTACTGTCAGCAGAGCTGGCTGCAGCGGATCAGTAATAATCCATTGTCCTGCGATTGCTGTTGGTTAGACCTGTTGGCCGGGGGGTTGAAACAGAACGGGTCAATCCTATATCTCTAAGATGTGACTGGATAGTTACTTTGGTCAGCTTGCATAAAGTTTATGTCAGATCATCTCTCCAAACCTGATTAGGCTGCAAACTTGTTTCCCATTCCTGATGAATTGAAAGCACGGAATACCAGTTTAACAGCTATGGCAGCTGCCTGAAGAAAGGGATCCAGAGACTACTACAATCTTCTTCAATACATTTAACCTATTTAATTATTGCAGTTACTTAAGATAAAGGCAGTATATAAAGAGACTAGATTTCTAAGATACTTAAGCAATAAGGCATTAAAGAAAGCATTATATTATTACTAAATTAATATTACTTATTACGACCCTGGCGGCTACATTATATATAGACCTAGACCCCTACAATTTTCACCTAATAAGGATATAATAACCTAGGATAACTAACCTACAATCCGCTATATAATAAACTAATCTATAAAGGACTAACTAATATTAAACTGACTGCAGTCTAGGAATGCTTTACTCTAAGACTAATAGTAACCTTAAGTTTTATTAGTCTAACCTAGATAACCTTTAATAT
>JAAOAN010000197.1:0-79983 GCA_013396205.1 Fusarium mundagurra
AAAATATAAAAAGTTATTTTAATTTCCTATTATTAAAATACAGATTTTTTATATAAAATTATAAAAACTATAAAATACTTCTTTTTAATAAAAAGAATTACTTTTTATATACTTACTATTTTTAACTTTAATAAAATTATAAAAATAATTAGCTTTTTCTAAACTTATTAATTAAAAACTATATTATTTTTTAAATATCTATTAATAACTATATTGGCCCTGCCAGTGAGCGGGATAACCGCAGTCACAATAGCGTTAACTAGCCGCCACCGGTAAATTCTCAACCGCTGTGGCTTAGAGCGTTTTAGCTAGAAAAGAGGACCTAGAGAACGTATAGCAAATGTCTCATTATAACTAAAATGTTAAGTCGGTCATTGCCGCCATTGGCTACTAAGGGCTAGCCAATAATGCTCTTTCTTTTAAGCTAAACTGCTTATCAGGCCTCCTAAGTAGAAAAGGGAATCAGGCAACCCAGAATATTACTAAATACTAGACCGCTATTGATTCTCTTTTTTTTCTAGGCCGATATTTTCAATCTTACATAATAATAAAATTTCCAATTTAAAGCAAACACCTTGTCTTAAAATCGACAGCTTGTTGATAACGACGCTTTGTCACAACCAAGAAGATAGATATCTAAAAAAATAGAAGTCTAATTGATCTCTCAGACTGCAGAGGCAAACTTTGGTCTGGCCACGCTCAATGTTGACTTCAGTGTCATCAAGCTTCAGGCCCCGGCAGAGTATAAGCCGCTTGGAAATGGGTTAACTCCTTCACGACGGAGCGCGACTGAGGATGGTATGCCTCATGTTACTGCAAGGAAATTGGGTGCACTATTCTAGGATTAAATCCCTCCAGTACCAGATCTAATCAAGGCTTATGGACGTGTGCAGTTGAGATTGCATAATGTCGATCGGTCAATCTCAAGGCCTTAAAGTCGGATGGAATCTTTGCCGAGCACATTGGAATAGATGGGACTGGTATATGGGCGGCTGCTACTTCGGGCCCCTAAGCTATTCTGGTTTACTTGTATGCCTGCATTGACAGCGGACAACTATAGGGACTATTTAAATATTAACCTTGACTTGTACCCCTATAGCAAGATAATAATTGGCGCCTGTTATGAACTAAGTTCTGTCCGCTGGAATAAGCTCTCAGCCACAATATTGAACCTCTGTATCTGTGGCTAGAGAGGCTCTCTAGCCACACTTCCCTCACGTAATAACCTTTTACGGCTATCTCTGTAGTTTATAACCAACATGCATAAAGTATCCTGCAGGAGGCCTGCCAACATGTCTTCCCCGCTCCATGCCTCTGATCCCATTTAGAAAAAACAACTCTCTTCCCTCTTGCTTATTATCTTCACCAAAAAGAGCCTCGCCCTATAAAAACAATTCCTTAGCAGTTAGCTACCTCAACATGTCGACGACTCCCGAAGCAGAATTATTGCTTCAAGCCGTTTTTCATCATGTAGTTCTTCCTTCTAAACTACCTGCTAGAAACGACGCGGATAATCCTGGGCTGGCTTATGATCTAGGAAGTCGACTTCAGCGCGCCTTGGCCAAGTTCAGTAACCATCAAGACCAGGAAGCTTGGGACGTCCTAGTCAGGTCTATGAAAGCCATAGCATTTCTAAACCAAGGCCAACTGATCACCCACGAACTTCTGGAATCTTTCCAAGGCATCGCTAGTGGCAATAAAAACATATGGCTGGCCTTATTCGTCACTCAACAAAATTCTGCTTTGCTAATCCATCGCAATGACATGTCTGTTTCTCTCAAAGCCTTCCGCAGTCTTAATGGAATATCTGCTAATACCATGATAGTGACGAAACAGTCGTTTTTGAAGCATTCCAGACTGATGCGCCGGTTAGAGATGTTCTAGCAGCAAAGCATTGCCTCACGTGGGAATTTCCCCATCGTTCAGTCCAGGTTCCATTCAGCGTTTTCAATGACATGTCCTTTCTGAGAAACATGTCTCAGTTTTTGGCACAGGCAAGCAGTGAATCTTTTGATCGGTTCGCGGCGAAGGCTTCTAAGGGAGGACAATCAATTGCCGAAACCCGCAACTCCACAGATCCTACCCTGGTAATTGACATGCTCATGTCACTTTTGGAGGGGCTTGGGAGCGGCGTTCAAGTTCAGTCGGTCCGTAAGAAAGTCCGGGATGACGTTGTACTGGGCTCATCTGAGATTCCCTGGAGGCGTTCTCCGTACTGGCTGGTTCTTCGTGTAGCATTGAGACGCATGCTACGGGAGTTGTTGGATCACAAATGCGCCGGCACGGGACGAGTCTATTACAAATTCATTATCTGTGCCATGTTGGCTGAGCTTCTGAAGGACTCTGTTGAACATCTGCACCCCGAGATGACGTTGCAGCTTCGATCAAAGCTCTGCCGCCGCATGGCAAAACTCGAAGCGGATAGCGCAGCGTGTTCACCGTCCTTGCGCCCATTGTATAACCAACTTTTCGCATCTACTTCGGGGGACTTTGGAGATATCGTGAAGTATGCAACGGGACGGGTTTCTTTGCAATGGGATGGCTTCAAGGCCAGAGCTACTCGACGCATTCCAACTCTTCCGCGCCGTGTCCCAGAAGCTGATTTATACATGAGACTGGATAATAGTGGCGCCTTTCTGACATCTCAGCTGTCACAACAACCCAGCCACAGATACCGTATGATCTCTCCGGATGTGCTTCAGTTACAAGAGGGAACAGTTCTCGAAGTTGGCCGCCTGGCTGACCACTATATTTCCCTCCAGGATATTGAGAGTGTGGCGGCTATGAGAATTACTGTCACCACAGAGAAGCCTCAAGATTTGTGCAAGATGCTATCTAGAGGTATCATGGACCTACTTACTAAGGTGGGAGACACCTTCAACAACGACTCGATTCTGATGAGTCGCCACCTTCTCAGACTCTTCGAGCTTTGGACAAAGATGGACGAAGCGGCAACTTCTATGTGTCCATTACTTAAAGAATATAATCCTCTATTCATTCCTGATGCCTTGGATGTGCTTTGCTTGATGACCAGGGACGAGATGGAACGGCTGCTACGAGTACAGCGATACATTAGGAATCGCGTGGCTTCACACAAGAAAGGCCTGGGTACAATCTTCGACAACCCCAAACAAGGATCATCGTTTCCTGCCAGATACGTCTATTCCACTACGGCTGGTAACCAGATGTTGACGACCGCTACGCTGATAGATGATGCTTCACTGAAGGCCCAACAATCAACCCTGTCGGAGCTAGAGCGTCTGACGAAAAGGTATGACAGCTTGACACAGTCGCTGAACGATCTTACCTGCACATGTACCATATCTCCTACCGGTAAAAAAATCGTCCATGGTTGCCGAAGATGTCCGAAGTTTTGGCAACGAAAGAAGCTCAAGATCAGCGTCCATGAGGACTTTCTCCCATCAACAGACACTGACCAGCGTAAGGCCCAACGGGCAGCTATTCTTCTTGAGCTGCTTATTCCTAAGTACCTGTCTGCCTATCGTACAGCAACTTGGCAGTTGTATCTACTTGGTACCACTGTGCACTCAAGCACCAAAGGCATCCCCAAACTGCTCCTTGAAGATATAGCCGATATCAAGAAGTTCTCCCTAGAGGTGAACAAAACCTTCACGCTTGCTTCGCGCAAAAAGTCATTCCGGCAAACTCACTACGGCAAGCTGAAATTACCGAAAACACCTGATCAGGTCGATTTTCGTTTTGGGGCCGAAATGTTATACTATGATACTGTCTCAAGGCTTTGGACGGACGAACTCCCCAAGGTTCCATGGTATCAGCACCTCTTAGGCCCCTGGCTTCCACAAGGCATCCCGGATCCATATGAAGCGCCCAGAGGGGTCCTAGGCCAGCTTTTACATCATCCCTCTTCTTACGAAATTGTAGCAAGCGAATCAATGGGTCCGCAATCCACATCCGGTAACGATGCCGGTGCCTCCAAGCGAGCGGTTTCAGCACGAGGCCGACGTTGGCTCGAGATTCTGATGGAATTGGCGGCTTCCAATTTTGACTTTAGTAGTAGAACTACAAATTCTTTCTTTCATCGTCTTGCCATGCAGGCCGGCCCAGCTTCACTGGAAGAAGGAATGCTGCGTGAAGTCCATTGGGTGTTCAGCAGTGAAAAGTTCTGTTATAGACTAAAGGAGCGGCTCGAGGCCTGGATGGACACAATGGAACAAAATTGGAGACAGGTCGATCGGATGAGTAGCGTTGTGATATTTAGTCTTCGGCTATATCACCTCTGTCCGCCGGCATTTGAAACACAGGCTCATGAGCTGTTGCTGAGAGTCCGATCCATTACCTCAAACTGGATTCTTCAATTACAGTATGAGGTTAGATCAACACTTGACGGTGGCATGGCCGGCAAGGCCGCTACTTTTGCTTTCTGGGCCGCGTTGCTTTGTCGCCAAACATTCTGGGGGTGTTTAGGTCATGATGACTTTGAAGAAACGGTGCTCAAAGATGATCCGTTACCTTTCTTCCGATCGTCAATCGCGCTTCAGGAAAACCTACTCGATAGTTCGGATAAACTGCCTACTCACTTGCGTAGTCTTCTTGCCCAAGACATGTCTGCCTCTTATAACATGAGGAGTATTGTCGAGAGGTGGGTGGAGAGTGACATCGGCCTGGTAGAGAAGGCAATCAACGAGACATGGGCTAGTGCCAGCGCTTTCGCCAAGAGGTCTTACTCTGCATGGAAGAAGCTCCCAGGCAAGCACTCGTGGTGGATACCGTCCGAGACCGCCCCTAGTGGCTCAATAGCTCCACAGAAAGTACATTATCATATACTTCAAGGTCACTTACTAGTGGATCAAAAACCCTTGGGGAGGCTTCCCCTTGAGATCAGAGATAATGAATCTATGAGGGAACTTTTTGAGGAGCGACACTTGCTAACACGGCCATCCGGACTCTTGGACTATCAGGTCCTTACCGAAATGGAGGGACACCAAATCCATGTTGGCATCAGGAATGGCGAAATAACCATCAAAGCTCTATTCAAAGGCTCCATTCTTCAATTCGTCCCGCGCTCCATGTTCAAAGGTCCCCTGGGCTGGGACTTACCCGCAGACCTAGTTGACGACTGCGTGCACTGGCTTGACTTGACTACTGGAAATCTCGAGATGCGTCGGAAGCCACGGATCTGGAGACGAAAGCTATCGAACTGGGTACTCGACATCCGAAAACGAAGAGCCACCAGAAACACGGGAGCCAGTCTTGTTGAGCCAAAGTCAGAGATTGGGAGGAAAGTCGGTAGTATTTTCCAAGATTTTGAAGACTTCAAGAGGTTGACGATTTACCAACCTGCCAACGGAGAGTTGTCCGTTGAGCTGAAACGCTTGGAGATTCGCTTCCAAGTCAACCAGAGGGGTTTACTGTTTTGCCCTCAGCTCAAGGCTGAAGTTGACCCTCAGCAAGATATCGGAACGCTCCACGGGTTACGCAGTCGAGTGACTCTACGCGATACCTCAAATCCTAAAAGAAGGAGTGTTCTCATCCCAATTGGGAATATCCAGTGGGAGAGAGAGGGAATCCATGTCGCTGTCAGGATTTCCAACGAAGGAGTGTACGCTAAATACACACTCGACTCTGTCCTCGGCCGACTGGACTGCCCACCAGAACCGCTTCTCCTTTATCTCAAGGCAGCAATACATGCACTAACGTCTTTCCCACTACCGGATGTCTTCACAGGAAAGACAGGCACAGAGGAAGCTCGCCATTGCCTGCTCTCGCCTCGCAGCCAGCCTTGGACTCCTCTGGCGGGCTTTCCACAGAGAATGCTGTCTGTCATCAAGTCTCTATCACCGGAAAGAACTCTTTACCCCCCAGGCATCAATCTATACCAGAAAGTGCGTTGGGATCAACATTTGACTTCCACAATCCAACATGAAGACTTGGCTCCTCTAGTTGCTTTGATTGAACGTCGGTCACGAGATCTAGATGTTTTTAGTATGACAGAACCTCACCAAGACAATGTGTCATATACCCCGTCTGTGGCTCATTTGCAAATCAGAGGCCGTATTCGAAGGCAGCTTTATGAGCGTGTCTGCTTTGAGTCCGATTCGGCGGTACTTTCTCAGGCGGCACAACCGGGTAATTTCATCCCTATTGGTGTCCAGAAGTCATCTGAAAGGAGCTGCCGAGTGTATCAGACCATTCGTGCGATGATGGAATCTGATACTGGTGCATTTCGACTTCCTAAGCTTGCTCCAATTTTAGAAACGTGGAGCACATTTCGAGGCATCAAGGAATCCTTGTCGGATATCGATTTAGCATCGACTCTAAGTGTTGGAGCGCCACAGCTCTGGGGCTCTGTTGTCTGGAAGCTCCACGAAAAAGACCCGACAAGAACTTACGACAAGCATTTTTCCTTAGCTTTGTTAGCGTTGGACGACGAGGTTGATATTGCTGTCATAATGTGGCTTGTGGCACTATTTAAAAGCAGTAGGCTGAGTTGCATCCAGCCGCCTAACCATACTCTTTTTACAAATTTCCACAATTTTGAAGAACCGTCCAAAGATGTGTTTTTGTCGCTAGTGCTACCAGAATCATTCGAGGAACATAATAGCGGACTCGTGCTCAAACATGATCCTAAGAAAGAGGCCGTGTCACGAATCATCTCTCACATTCTCAAGATGTGGCCAAATCCACCAGTTTCGAGACAAGGGTTCGAATCATCAGTCAGAGGCCTAACACGAAACGTCAAAGATTTTAGCCTAAAGAAAACCTGGCAGAAGTTCTACCCCGAACTTCAAAGACTGAAGAGTAATTGGGAACTGTCTGTGTATCTCCTTCAGCTGGAGAGCGCAGCGGACTTGGTGGTCGGCGATCAATCAAAGACGGAGCAAAACCTGTACCAAGACGTCTGGACTTTTAAACCAACGCGTTTGAAAAGCAGAGACCCAGAGAGACCTAGGGAACAATCCACGGCTCAGGTTTCGATGACTGACTTGCTATCGAGGCATAAAATTCACGACAGGCCCGATGAGGACTCTCAATGTTGGCTAGAAGAACCAGGCCACTCTGCTGTTGGAAGTTACAATTCCAGCCTCCAAACCCAGGTTGCAGAGTTGCCTGTAGTTCAAAAACCGGAGTTCAATACACTCCGGAGAATTATACAAAGACTCGTCTCTTCACCCCTCACTTCGCAACGGGCTTATGGGGAGGATCTTTTAGGGTCACTGACCGCCTTGGCTCTACCGCAACAGAGTCGAAAAGGACTTTATAGCAGGCCACAGATTCCTTCAGTCAAAGAAGAAATTGCTCGTTACCGCCGACTATTACGAGAGCAACAAGATAAAATCGAGCACCTGATTTCGCAAGGTAGCGAGGGCTTCGGGTGGCTCACCATAGGACAGCTCTGGCCCTGCTTCTCACCGGTTGCAATTCTTGAACAGCTGAGAAATGGCAATAGATCGCTAGTGCCTCATGTCTTGGTTAACAGAATAGTGGAGTATGGGGTCCTGACTACACGCCTTCAGCGTTATCTGCGGATAGAAGATGCGGTTCTTCGTCGAGATGATAGATGGTTGGAGGAGAACTTGGAGACAGAGGGACACTCCAACTGGAATCCGCTCAAGTACCCAGAATGGCTTCTCCTAGAGATCGACAGCAACATGCTGATTCGATCTATCCAATTCGAAGTAGCCCATGCTATCATTTCACCACCGTCGATGTCCAATTCTGTTCTACAGATGAACATGGGCCAAGGTTTGCATATGTTACTGACACGTCACAAAAGATCGTCTAGCTGACTATTAGTTTAGGCAAAACCTCTTGCATTATGCCCATGGCTGCCATATTGTTGGCTGACACAACCAATCTGTGCCGACTGGTTGTGCCCCGAGCACTTCTCCTTCAGACAGCACAAGTGATGCAAAGCCGACTGGGGGGGCTAGTTGGTCGAGAAGTTTGCCACATACCCTTTGCTCGACGATCACCTACAGATGGCCAAGCTCTAGAGCTTTATCATAGTCTTCACAAGAGAACTCTCGCATCGGGAGGGGTCATGCTGTGCTTGCCAGAACACCTGCTGTCCTTCAAGCTAAGCGGGCTCCAGAAGCTGGCCGACAAGGAAGCGAAGAAAGCGCAGAAAATGATGAGCATCCAAGCATGGCTGGAGTCTTCGAGCAGAGATGTCCTCGACGAGTCTGATCTCACTCTCTCACCAAAAACTCAGCTGATATATCCGAGTGGTATACCCACCATGATTGATGGTCATCCTCAGCGATGGCAGCTTATTGAAGATATGCTATCTTTGGTTGAATCTCATGTACCCCAACTTCAGGCCAAGTTTAAAGATGGGATCCAGGTATGGCGACGACACCGGGGCTTTCCTGTTATTCACCTCCTGCGTCCTGAGGTTGAAGATCATCTTAACGCTCTTCTAGTGGATGATGTCTGTCATGGTCGGCTCTCATATGTTCAATTCAAAGCTGATACAAGTCTGGATGCCAAAAAACCCGTCAAAATGCTCCTTTCAGCTACTCAACCTCCCGCATCCATTTGGAAAAACGCGATTGGGTCGTTGAATGATGGGCCCTCTGGTATAAAGACCCTTCATCTTCTTCACGGGCTCATTCCCCAGCGGCTGTTGATTCTCTGTCTGAAGAAGTCATGGAATGTTCAATACGGCCTTCATCCTGACAGAGCTCCCATTGCAGTGCCATTCGAAGCTAAAGGAATACCTTCGCAGACTGCGGAGTACGGTCACCCAGATACGGCGCTTGTTCTTACATGTTTGAGCTTTTACCATGCTGGCCTGACCAAGTCTCAACTTCTCCAGAGTCTCCGACTCATCAGCAACTCTGAAGATCCCTCCTCACACTATCAACGCTATACGTCTTCACAACACCTTCCGGAAAACCTCCAACATTGGCATATGCTGGAAATGGACGACGAAGCTCAGATCAATATGCTCTGGCATCTTCTAAGGTTCGAGAAGCATGTGGTCAATCATTTCATGAATAACTTTGCGTTTCCACAGCATGCTAAGCAGTTTGGAGTAAAGTTGCAAGCTTCAGCTTGGGACATCCCCCTGCTATCCGAGAGTATGAAACGACAAGGCATGACAACAGGCTTTAGCGGGACCAAACAACAAGAAGATCCTGCCACGTACGATTCGTCAAGATGATCTGCCCAGTCTCATACAAACCAACGCTGAAGTCTTGGTACATCTGCTGGAACCACGTAATCAAAGATGCTTTAAAGCTGTTGATAAACAGGGACGGCATCTGAATGAGATTGGGATACTGGAATTACTCCGAAACAACGGGATCAACATATTGATAGACGCGGGTGCCCAGATCCTTGAGATGGAGAACCACCAGCTTGCTGCGGCCTGGCTTGACGTCTATCACGAAGCCCAGGGCGCGGTGTATTTCGACAAGAACAGCCGTATCATGGTACGAGCTCGTTTTCAAAAGTCTCCTGTGCCGCTTTTGGCTAGTTCCTTTGCAGACAGTCTCGACAAATGTGTAGTCTATATCGATGAGGCGCACACGCGCGGGACCGACTTGAAGCTGCCAATACACGCCCAGGGAGCTGTGACATTGGGCATTAATTCGACCAAAGACCAGATAACACAAGGTAAGCGAATACATCTATCAAAAGACCGCGTGAAGCTGACTATGATAGCTGCAATGAGACTGAGGCAACTCGCGACAACACAATCAATCGCATTTGTTGCCCCGCCTGAGGTGTATACAAGTGTTTTGTCTCTTCGATCCGACCACAATCCAAAGACTGCAGCGTCGCAACCATTGAAGTCTACCGACATTGTCCACTGGCTCCTAGAGCAAAGTTGTCGGGCCAGTGACAATATGATGTCCTTGCACATCGCTCAAGGGTTCGACTTTTGCAGACGTACAGATGCTCTATTGGAGTTTAGAAAGTCCTCGCAGAAAAAGAAGAAGGGAGACAAGCTCCTGCAAGAAACTCAGCAGCCAGAGGGACAGACATTAGAACAGCTCTACGGGCCAAAGGAGAAAACATCGTTGACCGGCTTGAAAGCCATCAATTCTACACAGTTACGAAAATTCGTGAAGGAGCTACATGGGCTGGAAGCGGATATGGTTAAACATCAAAGGCAAGCGTCTTCCTCAGCTTTTGATGAGGTGGAGCAGGAAAGAGAGGTTGAATTCGAGGTCCACCAGCTTCGTGAGAAGCAGAACCCTACACATCTTACAGCCCTTGAGTTTCCGGGCCTCGACAAAGCCATAGTTCAATTTTGTGAGGAGTCTCGAGTAGAGCTGGCCAGCCTACAGTTTATCCAAGCTCTTGACCTGATCGGCGATACCCATCTTGGACTTAAGTATGGTTTTAAGGCCAAGGGAACTTCCTCGCAACTGCTTGTCTCTAAGGAGTTCACTAGAACAGTTCAAACCCGGAAGGCTGAGACTTCTCGTCATCTTATGGTACGTCCTCTAGCAACTCGCTGCTGACTAAAGATACTAACGATATTTGTAGCGACCAGTTGAATGGGTACTCTGGAGACCTGACATCGAAACAGCCCTGGTCGTCATTCCTGAGGAGGCTGAGCTCCTTCTTCCAATCCTCCGTAGGATACACGCCCCCATGACATTTCTTCTTACATACACATCTCCAATTACAAGGTCTCTTTTGGAGGTTGGTTACCTTGCCTACTATCCTGTACCAACTCCGAAGAAGGAACTTGTGATCCCTTCTTGGCTGAACATTGAGATTGGTCTCATGGCCGGTCGATTGTATCTTCCTTATGATGAGTATACGCAGCTACGACGCTGTCTTGAAGTTGACGAAAGAGCAGAGCCTGCAGTGACGATGGATAATATTCAACGCAGCAGGGAACATATCCTTCCCAACTTTGGTGTTCTGAACCCTCGATCGCTCTCAAAGTTCCTAACTGAATGGATTCCACATCGGTCTCGGTCATCTGACATCATGCACACCCCTATGGGGCACTTGATTCAAAACCGAGAACTTCCCAAGAATCACCCATTCTTTACTTCCAAACTCAAATCGAGGCCTATCGAAAACAGATCATTAGCTTTTCATGGACTGCCAACCAAGAACGCAGATGCTGAAGAAAGTAATGATGAAAGCGAATAGAGTGATAGCTGTAATAGAGTAGATAATTTAATAGCAGCCAAGTATTTGGAGCATATTTGCTTGCACAGCTATTTTTGAACCAGGATTTATTGTAGTCGCTCTTGATAACTTGATGAATGTCTCAGCAATGGCTACTAGCGACTCCCATATTTTTCACAGCGGCGCTCCGCTGCGACCCCACAGAAGGCGTTTTACCCTCCTAAGTGCGGCGAGTCTGGGATAGCATTGGAAAGCCGAAATAACAAAGAAGATCCCACCAAAGGAGCCTCAGATTCGTGATGTCGAGCGCGACTGGAGGATCATTACCCACGATACGTTCGACGGGAAGCTTGAGGAATTGTTTCCGTCGACTACTTTCCACCTCCGATTTACCAACTACGTCTTTCTAGTTGACGTTGGTTCTCACGGAAACAGAGACTTTGAGGTGTATTTCCTAGAGCATGTTGTTTCTATACGCGATCATGGAGAAGGCCCAGGAGACATGACAATGTTGAGGGTTTAAAGAGCGTTAGCGTAAGGGCCATTTAGGCATTCGCTGTTTCTAGAGATCTTCTCGTCTTCTCTCCGTTAAAAGTCGGAGGACTGTCTAATAATAGAGGAGTTGATGAATTGTAACTAATAAGAACTAAGGAAACTGTCACAGCTTCCGTAGTTGCCTAAGCCACAAAAGGTCTCGATTTTGCAATACTGGAGTACTTGCGTCTCATTGGGAGTTACTTCTGACCAATAAGGTGGGCAATTCATGTCGGTAGGCAACAGATCTGGCTAGCGTTGCATCGCAGTCAGACCGACAAGCGGCTATCGGCACTTTACATGCAAGTCTTGACACCCTTGAGGGAGTCCATCCATCCATTGCAGTAAGATTTATTTAACATCATGGAGGTTTTTGAGCAAAAGTTTATATCGGGGAAAGCTCTCGAGTGCTGAGCTATCACCTACGTTCATACCCTATAACTCAACCTGGTAGGCAGCAATCGCCTACTAGCTACATCCATTGCGCCCCAGGCTGAACTCAATATAATTGTCACTTCCTTGTACTACGTTGATATTTATACACCATTGTCCCTGTTACGACTCTAGGGCGTAGCCACTAACTGTGAGATCCCCCTTGATAAGAGTACGTTAGTATAGCACTGTAACCCTCCATCAGAACATCGATGGCGCCTGAACATGTCACTCTGCCCTACATGCGCGGTCATGGGGTATAAGAACCCCACGTCAGCCTGCCAAAGCCTCCTTTTCCCTTACTGCCATGATCCCTATTCACGCCACGACTAATACTCGCAGAATTCATTACCCCGGGTCGCAAATTCCCCGTAGCCCTTTAACTCAAACGCCATTTTAACCTTGCCAGAGACCCAGAAAGAGATCGTATTGCTTATATGTCTGCGTATACTTTGCCGGTTGCGGAGGAAGCGTCGGGAGGTGATGGGCCACCCTTACCAACTGGCTGGATGGCGAAGTGGAGTCCCGACCACAAAGCATGGTTAGTTTTACCAAGCTACATTCCGTCAAATAATTTGAATGAGTGTCTCAGTCTTGTTCTCTAGGTACTACGTCTTTCCTGCTACAGGAGCTACTCAATGGGAACGTCCTATGTTCCAACCCCAGCAACAACATGGCCAGACACTTCAAGACCAAGATCCGAATGTCCCTACGATTGAGAATCATCCAACCGCCACGGACAACCAAGTCGTTGGGGATGGAGATCGTGGTCTAGGAAAGACTGCACTAGCTGTCGGTGGAGGCTTTCTGGCCGGCTCTTCACTTCGCAATAAATTCGAGAAGCATCACGACGGCCATGGCCAACAAAATGGCCTAGGGAAAATGGCCCAGTCTGCTGCAATCGCTGGTGCTGGCGCCGTTGGAGCAAAGATAATGGGTCTTTTTGGAAACAAGCAGCAACAGCAGCCAGCAGCACCACCTGTACAAGTGGCACCACAGACACAGGTGCACTTCTATCCGGTCTATGTGCCTGGACCGCAAGTATCGCCGCCGCCGCCACATTATGCGCAACATTCGCCAGGCAACTACAACTATGGTCACTGTCACACTGCAGAGACTGTAGGCACGGCTCCTGGCATGCAGAGCTTGGGATCGTCGCACCAGACCGGGACTGCGCCGATGTCTCTTCAAAGCCCTGGACCTGTAGGTGCTTTCCAGCCCCAGAGTGGTCCACTACTGCATATATATGGTGCCGTATTTGCAGACAAAGACGTTACGCAGATAGTTCGTAGCCTGGTTACTCCACGACAAACTCTGCAAACTAAAGGAGATTCACTGGTTGAACAATTTGGGGATCCATGGCCTGATGTGGAAAGAAAGATGTTCAATGTGCTGTATTCTTATGGTGATCGACCTATGGAGCTTCTTGCCGCTGAGTAAGTAAATTACCATTGGGTGACGGCAAAGATTATCGGCTGACCTGTCTCACCAAAGCACCACTTCGTCAAATATCGAAATCAACCATGAGGCCCTATCCAAGAAACGAATGGAATTTTGCCAGGCTCCGCCCTCGTTAATTATTGCTGCGGTTTGGGGATTAGAAAATGTATTGACGTAAGTATCAGATCGTTTCGACATATTTATAGTTGCGCAGGTGACTGATAACATTTGCACAGAAGGTCGAGAATAGAACAGCTGGAGAAGGACGGTGAGTTGGACGGTGCGGGAGATACGCTCGGAGCAGGTGGGTTTTGGGGTTGGGAGCCAAAGACGTTGGTGTGCTATTTTAGGACGAGTACGGGTGGGGTTGGGATCGCGTCCTGTAGAGATGGAGGAACGATCCGTCTCCCCTGGAACCCGCTTGCTAAATGGGCTTAGTGAGACTGCAAATTCTCGTAGCTATAGGTTAGCAGAGCGGCAGAATGGTCGTGACTGAATGTCTCAAAGCTTGTTTAGATTTAGAGGTCTAAGTTAGGAGCTGGGTGTTAAGATTTATAGCTAAGAGCTTATTCCAGTAGATAAAACTTAGCTTAAGTAGTTAGAAACTCATATGCAGTGCTCATTTCCGATTGCTAATGCTAACAGGTAGGTGCACTCAAACCTGTACCCCTTGCCTGCTCCTGACTTTCGGAAGCCAAAGTCGTTGATTATCCGACGAAACGGTTGGCCCGTCCTTCCGTCCCGTGCCTAGTCCCTGTGAGGTGTCTATACCAAATTAGGAATGTCGGAAGCGACACTGGTTCAAGAAGGTGACATGCCTGACTAGAACGACCTCTAACCCCAGCAATGCTCCATCGACTGTGGGTTATTAAAGGCAAAGCTGGCTCGCATGGGCTTACCTATCAGATTTGCTTCTGGCAAGCGAGTTTCAAGGGAAGTGGGCGACCAACACGGTCGAAGAGATATGCCTGTTTTGTATGTATCGTATCGACGGCAATTAACCCGAATCCTACATCTGATCAGAGGAGAGGATCATTTAAGGCGTTGGTTCCATGGGCTTGGCAACGGCCAAGAATGAAGAGCCCGCACATCTTCGAATCCTCGTGGTCTTGGAAAAAAGTATGATATGTTACTTAAAGTTTAATGACCAACATTGTTGGGATATATCGACTCTCTGGCTGCTTGAAGTAGATTCAGACGCCTTGGGAATAAGGTTGAAACACAAATGATATAACCAAGATTTTGTGACGAAAAGCTCAGTCTGACAGTAGCCGTTATTTTGCAATGCAAGGAATTGTATCTCGCGTGGAGGAACATGCCTTTAAGCGGCCAATAACTCATTCACGATCAGTCTTGCTAGAATAAATGGCACTGCATTATCTAGGAAATTTCTTTCTTCCAGCCGTGCCGCAGTGTATGCATGCCAGGAACAACTGCATGCAAAAACCCATGTAAATAACCGAGTCACAGGTTGATGGTCTCGTCCGAACTCCTACCAGGATGCGGATCCGGCATGCATCTATCATGTGTGTGTGACAATACCCTGTCAACCGTAACAAAGTTCTAAGGTTAAATGCCAAAATGGGCTGTTCGTATAATATGATGCAATACCGCAGGAAGTACGCGCATAAATTCCGATGTTTTAAATAAAGACTCATCAGTCTCTGAGCCTTTTCTCGTTCTTCCTTCGAGCTGCTTATTCGAAGCTGCGGTTTCCATCAGACGCCCATGTCAGAGTACTACCAAGGGCCCAACAACTCGGCCAAGCTAAAAGCCGTGACGCTTACGTTGCTGACTAGTGCTACTATTTTAGTGATATGGAGAATATCCTGGCGACTCTCGAAAAGGGTTATCGGCCTGCCGGATTACCTGTTAATACTTGGTCTGGTAAGATTTGCGCAATCCCATCTTAGGCGTGACTAACCTTTCAGTCCCTAAGCATATGTCTTGCTGGCTTCAACCTGGACCGTAAGTGTCGTGAGTTCGTTGGCGACACACCTCTAACAAAGTGTCAGCGTACTTCCGTTGGGGATATGGTTATCACAAAGATGATCTACCACCAGATATCCAGAAGGCTTTGACGCCTAAAATTGTAGATCCTCTTGTCACCCCACTACGTCCATTCCGCCACTAACAATCACAGTGCTTCTGGCTCAACCAGGTCTTTTTCAAGGCGACAGCGGGCGTGATCAAGCTTTCTATCTGTACCATCTATATGAACATCTTTAGCAAGCCGGTTCTCTTGAGTACCAGGATTGCTCGATACGCCAATTTTGCTCTCATGGGCGTCATCGTTGCTTATTACACTGGCGGCACTCTGGTCTCGACTTTCCAATGCACTCCTATTCGCAAAGCTTGGCAAGGCGATCTCGACGGGACTTGCATCGACAACACCAAATTCCGTGTAGCCAATGCCTACATCAACTCTTTTACGTCGGTCTTGCTTGTTTTGATACCATTTCCTGCTCTTCTGTCAACAGGGCATCGGAGTAAGGAGATATGGCAATTTCTCTTCCTCATTGCCCTGGGTCTAGCGTACGAGAAACTGACATTTATTGAATGCTTTTGAATTGATGTGCTGACGAGTTAGACATACGGCTTGCGCTGTGGTTCGCGTTGTGATGATCTACGTTCCCAACGAAGGAGCTGCTACTGATCCTCACTGTGTGTCCATTTCCTTTTCCATTGCCTTTTCGTTATTCTGACTATCTTAGGGTACAATACGACGCCCAATACTCTCGCCATGGCTGAGATATTTACGGCCGTCATTGTGTCCACCATCATGACAATGCGCCCTTGTTTTCAGGTTGTGTTTAGTGGGATAGCGACAACGGTGACGAGTACCTCGCGCACGCGAAGAACTAGAATGAACAGCTCAGGTGTTATGGATACAACCACGAGCCAAAAACGAAAGGTCGATCGTCAGGGCTTCAGCAAGATTGGGCCAACAAAGGCTGAGGTGCTAAATATCGAGCTGCAGAGCAGAGACCGCAGCACAGAAGAGCTATTTGCACCGGGTCAACAGCCTAGTAGAAAGCCTGAAGATGCATAGGAGATAAACAAAGAACTATTATGCCATGTTGAGAGTACTACACACACTCGCGATTTGTAGCTATTCCATTTCTTAGATCTGCATCGAGATGCAGACATCGAATCTTTTTTTTCCTCATTGAGGCATAAATGTCCGTGTCCATAGAGTAAGCATTCGGCTCACCAGGATCCGCCTCGTTGGCTCTTCGGTATAACCATGTCCACTACCCTGACATGTCATCAGATACAGTATCCACACGGGTGTGACAATCCCGCCTTGGCTTATTTGCAGGCAGTGTGATTCCACCAATGGTTTCTCTTTGGCTTAATAACCCCTACGGACGCATCCTTTCCTACGGAGTACCGTTAATTGAGGTCTTTTGTATTTTGTTGATCCATCCCGTCGGATTAAAATAAAGCCCGTACTTCGATAGGGGAAGTGCGGGGGTTGGAAGCTCCGAATCTCACGGCTTATTCTAGGCTTCGATCCACCAAAACACTTTTGAGGAAATAATCGACATAGCGCTGGGACTCAAACATCTCCAGTTGCGCTCCCTGCTGTTGCTTCCATGGAGCCGGGAATAAACTTCATTAGTGCTTACATGCAGTGACAGTGTATATAGCCCGTTGTGCCTGATTAATCTCCTGTCATCATCGTCCGATTCCATCTTCCATCTCCGCCTCAATCTCGGGGAACATGAACTGCAGCGTCTACGCCGCGCCCCTGCACCTCGCCTACGAATGCTCCCCCCTGCCAAGGCCTATCCTAGTCATCCTTCGGGGTTTTCGGTTGTACAAGGATTAGTCACCGAGAGACATTTGTTCGTCATCCCATCTCATCCCGCCCTCTTTCATCGCTGCTTTTTTAACTAGAGGCTGAGGCGCGGTTCTTCAACACTGGCAGGTTGGAGACTACTGAAGGAAAGGAAAACAATAATGTCTTTCCTACTACGCATCTGTTGGTTTGTTGTTGTACTCAGTTGCCTGGCATCGACTGTCGTTTGCCATAATGAGTATAGAGACTTTCGCAGCAGGTGTCTAGCCTTCAAACCAACAAGGCTCATTGACAATTCAACATTGACGCGACAAGAGTTTGTTTCTGCTGGTACGACACTGCAACTGTCAGACAACGTCCCGACCTGCAACCGCGCCTCTCAGGCTGTCACAGTCGACCTCTGTCGCATTGCCCTCCAAATTCCTACCTCAAAGCGGTCCTCCATCAGCTTCGAGCTATGGATGCCCAGTGATTGGAAGGAATCGAGGTATCTGGCAACTGGCAATGGTGGAATTGATGGATGTGAGTAAATTCCTAGTCGACGAGCTCAAGGTTAGTGTGGCGCTGAGACAAGACGTTTAGGTATCAAGTATGAGGATCTTGCTTATGGCACAACCAATGGTTTCGCCACCATGGGTACTAATAACGGCCACAATGGTACCACTGGTATCACCATGCTGAACAACCCTGAGATTATTAAGGACTTCTCTTACAGAGCGTGAGTACTATGGCCTTCCTCCTGAACTCTCATTCATGAACCATTAGCTGACCATCGAAGTCTACATACTGGCACTCGTTCGGCCAAGAAGCTCATAAAGGCATTCTACGGCAAAAAGCCAGCTCACAACTACTACCTCGGCTGCTCGCTTGGCGGTCGCATGGGCATCAAGGCCGCAGAAAAGTACCCCAAAGACTATGATGGGATCGTAGCTGGATGCCCAGCTGTTGACTTTAACAATCTCCAAGGTCAGAGGGCCATGTTCTATCCGATCACAGGGTCGGCAGACTCACCCAACTACATCCCTATTGATACCTGGAAAGGCCTGATCCATGACGAAGTTCTCCGACAGTGCGACAAGATTGACGGCGTTGAGGATGGAATTATTGAGGTCCCAGACAAGTGCTTCTTTAACCCAAAGACTCTCCAATGCAGCCCCAGACGTCCCAAGAACTGCTTGAACTCGGCTCAAGTCTCTCAGCTGCAAAAGATCTATGCTCCTTATACGTATCCCAACGGCAAGCTCATCTTTCCTCGAATGAACCCTGGAAACGAACTACAGGCCGTATCGAAACTCATCGCAGGTACTCCCTTCAGCTACTCCGAAGATTGGTTCCGATACGTTGTATATAACGACCCCAGTTGGGATGCTAGCACCTACAACACGAATGACGTCCGAAAGGCGGATGAGCTGAATCCATTCGACATCCGTACCTACCCTCAAGAGCTCCCCAAGTTCAAGAAGCGTGGTGGGAAGTTGCTCAGCTATCACGGTGGCCAGGATAACCAAATCACCCAGTTCAACACTCAGCGTTTCTGGAACCGCATGTACTCTGCCGATAACGACCTGCAGGACTACTATCGCTATTTCCGCATGTCAGGCATGTTCCATTGCAACTCGGGCCCTGGCGCCTGGGCTGTTGGTCAAGGTGGTGGTGCTCCTGCTGCGGGTATTCCCTTTGATCCTCAGCATAATGTGTTGGCGGCCATGGTAGCTTGGGTTGAGAAGGACCAGGCGCCTGCGAGTTTGACGGGCACCAAGTTCATCAACGACACTGCCGCCAACGGGATCGACTTTCAGCGTAAACATTGTCTGTATCCTAAAACGCAGACATATATTGGTGGCAATCCCAAAAAGACATCTAGTTGGCAATGTCGATAGATCTGTGTACTATTAATACCAAAGAGCTTGTGTTTATTCAACTAGTATATGCTCACTGTGAGGATCAGTGCCACTGGCCTGTTTTAGTGTGGCTTAAACATCAAGCATCTTCTTGACATAGATCCTAACATTCAATCACCATACTTGTGATCTAATTTTAGACATCTCCAAAAACTTCACTACCGGTTCTCCCACACGCTCCTGTAGTCTATCGCCACCGAACTCACAGGACTAGATCTGAACGTGTGATTTAATCTTCGCCTTGACATTATTGTTGCCTTTCAACACTTCCATTAACCTTTTGTCAATAGAAATAGATGAGTCCTCATTTAGATGATCCTGGGAATTGCGGCATCTCGCTACATTCCATTGGCTTAGTAGCTTCGCGCCCGACTTCAACCGGTTTACCATCGGGCAGGTCACAATGAGTACGGACAACGGAGGAACAGTCACTATGTTAATTCTGCTTCCCAAATGTAACATGCAGTTATTTACGTCAGCGAATGGATTGCCTCTAGGTATTTCTATATATAGTTAAGTCTGACTGTTAAACTTATTATATACATATACTGGTTAACTAAGTAATACAATATTGGCTACCTGCTTACCCAAGCCCAGCTGAAATCGAGGTATCTTGTACTATATAAGGCTCTGCATTTTCCTTCTCTTTTAATATCGCAAATGCGATTCTTGCATTACATCTTGCTGCAGTGTCCTTTCAAACGAAATTGCGACTTGAAATATTCAAGGCCATGTCCTTCCCCTTGTCGCACATTCAGCCATCATCAGAACTGATGGAAGACAGCCTTTCCATTTTTGAAAACTTGGAAGACGAAGTTAACATCGTGTCTTTGGCTGATCTTCAAGGCAACTTCCTCTACTTTATCCATCTAATCAGCGCGTTGGAGATCCCTATCGTCAATCCATGCATCTCAGATCCAGAAAAGGCACTTGCTGCATCGGGAACATTGGGCGCCGGAGGGCAGTGCGTGGTGGATCGCATACACGATAACGAAAGGTAGTGCGACTTGCTCTGATCCCGACTTGATATATTAAAGATCCTGGAGCTAACAAGGCTGTGTTAGGTGGTCCGGAAAACCCGAATCGATCGTAAGCGCCAGCGTTGTGTATAAGAGAGCATGCCGAAGAACGTCTCAACTTGGTGGTATGACGGAAACCATCGACGCGTCTCTAGAGGCTTCGGGAAGGGAGGTTCGACTATTGGGGTGTCTTGGAGGCCATCGCAATATTATCAAATTCCTTGGCGTTGCTTGGGAGAACCCGGGAGGGGCCCGAGTCCAACCAATCCTCGTTCTCGAATATGCTACACTGGGCTCTCTGGCGGATCTGGTCAAGGCATCCGGCTCCGACGATCAGCGCCATGTTGGGTTTTCTCAGAAGAAGGAACTCATGAGCGACGTGGCTTGTGGTATGGCTGCCATCCATGAACAGGGCTTTATCTGGGGAGACTGTAAGCCTGAAAACGTCCTTCTTGTAAATGACGCCTCCAGAAGCAACGGAATCAAGGCCAAGCTCTCTGACTTCGGGCTGAGTCTGCACAATCCAGATTCAACCACAGAGTTTCGTGGGAGGACAGTACCATGGACTGCACCTGAGGCTGCGTTTGGTCATCCATGTCCACCAAGGGGGTTTGACAGCTTGGCCCGCGCTGAAGTCTATGCATATGGACTGCTAGTTTGGGACTTGGCCATGGATGGAAAGTGCCGTCATCGCGCATATTTAGGTGACGATGTAGCTGGGACGGATCAACTAACTTATGAGGAGTTTGAAGCTCTTAAAAGAAACGGTGATGACTTTATCAGAGAGGTTGAAACTTCAGTTTGGAGGCATCTTCGAAAAGGTACTAACTTCCCAGGGCCGCCTATTGCATCTGAATCGGAGACTATGGTTTTACTAGCTATCCTCCGTCAGTGCTTGGCCACCGAGCCAGCAGACCGCCCAAGCTCTATGATTCCTCTTTATCGAGAAATGGATCCGTCGGCTAAGCAGTAAGTTGCACGACAAGTCTCTTCTTCGTATACTTAACTCTTTTCTAGCGAGACTTGTCCCTCCATCTCTATTGTTCCAGATTTCTCTGGTCTGTTCAACAATTCGTACCTGATGCGTTCGTTTGGAGCTCAAACCGACCTTGGGCTAGTGGCGGCTGAAATCCTTCGACACCTCACTAAATTATCGCACAATCGATCGGGCGCTGCCTATTTCCAAATCAGCCTATGTAATCTAGTAGGCCTGGGAACTTAGACCAGCTTTCGTAACGCGTACACTTCGATGAAGGAAGCAGCTGATCTCGGATTTCACGAAGCTCAAGCGATGACCCGAAGGCTCAGATGTCTACGAGATAATCGGCCCAACCAAGCAACAGAGGACCCAGAGATTCTTGTGGATGTGGGTACTGAAAATGAGGCAACGGAGACCAAATGGCTTCTTGATGCCGCTCAAGAAGGATGTTGGTTTGCTGCTGAGGACTTGCGCGATGATAATCATGAGCTCATGCAGTCAGAAGCCGGGAGTTGGCGATGCAACTTCTATCAATCGCCAGAGACAGATGCCTTCTACGCCAGTCTTCCTTATCATAGAGCCATTCTGAAGAAAGCCTGTGATGCTCTGGACAAAATATTACAGTCTGAAGTTCCTGGCATCAACTCACAGGATAAGAAGGGCGAGACTGCCTTACATCTGGCGTTAAAGATGGGCAGCGCAACATTGGCAAAGACCCTACTGAGTAATGGAGCCTCACTCAACATTTCTGACAACTCTGGCACTCACCCTTTGCATTGGATCGTCGCACTAGACAAGCAAGGCTTGTCAGACATTGAAAGTCATTTGGTTTCCGTCAATATCAATCCTAGTAGCCATGATCGGGTACAGTCAAAGCATGTCCTCGCTACCTTGGAGCCAGGAACGCCTTTAGATTGGGCCTCAGAGACGCGAAATGTTGACGCCATTGATCTTCTAGTCAAGCGCGGCGCCGACGCATACATAGAAACCGGAGGAAGGACTTCCGCCATTCATCGGGCTTGTGCCTATCACGATCTTGATGTTTTAAAAGCGCTCTTCGGAACAAGTCGGCAGATGAAGTTTGACTCATTCGGCAGATCGCCAGTGTCATATGTCGTTGCCAACGACTACCTACTACAACGACAAACCAATTTCAGCCGGAAAGACCCCGATTGTTCGGCAGCGGCTTTGCTTGAATTCATGACTACAGTCCTGGGCGCGGACATCGAGTATGTGAATTCATCGGGCGAGAATGTACTGTACAATGCAATCAAACAAGGCAGTGAGAGCGTGGTCATTGATCTTCTTGGGTGGTTATCCAAAAAGGCTTCTTTGGGCACACAGCTCACCGCCCCTACTGGACTAAATCACTGGTCAGCAGTCAGGCGAGCGATTTACACAAAGAATACCTTGGTGATGCTCCATATCCGCAAGTTGCTGGGGCCATCTTCCTTCCAAACTTTGCTCAACCACCCTTCACCAGACGGGCTAACACTTGTCCATGAGCTAGCCTTCTGCCCGGATTCTGCTGACATCTTACTGGACCATACCAGACTTTTAGCCAGTACCCAGAGTCTCAGAAGATATTCAAATACACGTATAAGCTCTTCGTTCCATCGTCTGAAGATCAGAAAAGACCGTCCTCGGTTGACCCCCTTCCAACTTGCGGTTTTGTGCCAGCAGTTCAAACTTGCGGATAAGTTGATCGAGGCTGGGGCGAATCCACTCGCTGGAGTTCACAGAATGAGGTTCTTGGGGTTTCTGATACGCTACCAGTCTTATTCGGATTACGAGTTGAGTACGTGGCTCGATTATATTGCTGATGACCCGGTCCCGAACATGCTACGACGCTTCCCGCATCCAACCACCGTTCTGCCCTCGATACAGTATCTTCTCCAGCATGATACTCGGTGGTGGAAAGTCAAGGCCCCATTAGAAGGAAGTAGTAGATACATCGGTATACCTCAAGGTGAAGTGGATATGGATGCTGAACATGACCCAATGCTTCGCTGGCGGCCAGGGTTGTTCACAGCCTTGGAGGACATTCTATTCTCCGAGACAGATCCTGAATCGAACCATGCTTCAATTCTAGAAAGGCACGGAACCTCAGGATCACTGGACAGCAATACTTTGAGCTTCAATCACCGTGCACGACATATAGCCGACTTCAAGTCCTTCCTTTTGTCACAGACCGAGGAAACGTTGAAGATGTCAACGTCGGGACACCGATTCGTTACTGCTCTTGAGATGGCCTATAACATGATCCGGGCCAGCGCCAACCCGAAACAGGCCCGTGATGTTTTCCGCTCAGTCATTCAGCACTTCAGTGGAACGATGTATTCCAACTTCCCATATTACCACTATTACCCTCTTGGAAGGACTCGTTGGTATAATCTCGCCAGAAGAGAGACTCTTTTGCACCGAGCCATCCGCGACGGGGAAGTAGAAATTGTTCGTCTTCTCCTAGAGCACGGAGCGGATTGGAAGATGGCCAACGTCGAGTGGCAATCGCCCCTTCACCTATCAAGTCTTATATGCCGCGAAGAAAACCCTGCCAGCCCCGAGAACCAGTCCTCGTTCCTTCAGCGGCTAAGCCCGGCCCTACCACCCCTCCCGGAATTCGAAACAGAAGAAGATGATGATAAGAGCAGTACCAAGATTCGACTCATGCTCGAGTTTCAGTACAGATCTGAAATACTGCCTCGCTTCGATTTTGGAAGCCGCTCAGCCTTTCGGGCATTACGTGAAGTTCGATGGCCCTGGAGCGAGTATGAGACGGACAGCATTGGCATTCGCTTTTTACTGTTCTATGCTCTATCGGCATTTTTGATTATCGCTGCGGTAGCACTACCAACCTACTTTATCAACATTGTCATTGCGAGAGCTCTCCAGGACTTTGGACAAGCGATTGAGAACTTGAGCATAAGCTTTGTGCTCCTAGCTGATTGCTTCATGCGATCTTACGTCAACAGAACGGATTATAAGATAGTTTGTACGGATATACGCTATGCGCCTGCCAACAGAAGCGCGGCTGTACTTCATCCTCTTCTTGGATCCTTCAACCCAATGCTTGACTCGATTCTTGATGAGTGGGCCAATTGCTTTACCGGCGAAATACCGCCATGGGTAGATGACGCCCCAAAGGAGGATGGCTTCCGGGATAACGTCACGTATATTCCGGGCTGTCCGGAGGAGTTTGCGAGTATGGGTGACAACAGTACGGCGCACCAGTCGTATTACCGAGCAAGAAAGGAGTACTTAAAGGAGGAATGCGGGTGTAAATGCACCTGGCTTGGGAAGGTCTATCATGAGGGGGATTAGGGCGATGTAGGCGCTTCAGCAGCTGGTTTTCCTAGGCGGGAGGAATATGTAAATCGCAATTTCTAGTCATCTTAATATAGATATAGCTGTTGTTTTTGAAGGTATGACCTAGCTACCAAGACCGATTATCATACCAAACTTTACGCCAGTTCAGCCAAAAGAAAAGACCCCTCCAGATGCCAGTAATCTCAACAACGAGTCCAAAGTCTAAATACTCGCGGAGAATCCAGTCGAGAATGAAATCTCGGCCATCCATCCGACCGAGACACATTGACATAGTGCCAAGAAGCACTGCCACAACGGCTATGACTATACTTGTGATCTGGAAATAGAGCCGAAATATCCTTCTCCAGGGGATTGTTCTAAACACAACCATGGCTTTTTGACGAAACAACATTTTGTGCCAACCATCAATGCGTTCAAACCTAACTATCGTCTTCTCATCATGGCTCAAGGCTTGACATTGATTAAAAGTCATCCAGATGAAACATGGGGTCAGGAGAAATAAGCGAAGGACCATCCAGACTCCGTAGGATTGTATCAGAGCCCTCATCTTATTGTTGTTACTCAAGATAAGATTGTCTTTGTGTATCACGCCCATCTCGTCAACCATGTACTTCCCACTCTGCAGTTCTAGATCAGAGATCATGAGATAAGGGACCAGGTTGGTGAGGAAGTGGACGGTAAAGTACAGCATGGCTGGGGCCCAGGTGACATTCGAGTGCGGGTCGAAGAGTTTTGTATCATGAAGATTGACTTCGATCTCGTTCCTTTTGAAGCCAGTTGCTCGTGAGATCAGGCGCCTTGAAAGCATTAGAAATACTCCATGAAAATGATTTGCGGGTAGACACACAGCAGACAGAAATTGAGACCACGAGGCAATAAGGTGCGGTATCGTCGGCCAAACGGCACCATGTTCGCTGTCCATAGATTCGCCACTAATATAAAGGCATAGCTAGGAGGCCACCCCGGCACCTTGAATTTTAGCAACATTCCGAGAACCATTATGACAATTGCGACAATGCCAACAGCAATGGCGCTAAAGATGAAGACTGCTATGAGGAGAAGCGGCCGAATGACTTCCCACCATACCAGATGACAGCCCAACCCACGGAAAATCCACAACGTGTTGCCACTCTGGTATTGAATCTGATGGAGATATGTTCTTAGATCTCTGGTTACCAACCTCTCGTCCGCTGGGTCCCACAAAAAACAGCTCAGGAGTGCTTGGCTCGAGGCTTGCAATGAGGACTTGGTATAATCATATATCTGCTCCCATTTTGATCTTCTAGCCGCTTCTGGAAGCCTGAATGCAGGTGTCCATATTCTATCTCGGTCTCGAATCTGTAATATTATATCCTGATCCTGCGTGGTATTTCTTCGATTCATTGCACAGGTAGTGTCGGTATGGCTGTTTCTCTCAACGAACGCAAGGGCAAGACACGTGTATCCGATATAAAGCATCTGGTGGTTTTTAGTCGGTCTAGAAGTACACGACAAAAGAATGCCATCTTACTAAACGAATCATCAGGACTCCGCCCAAAAGGTTGAGCCAGAACCATGCCTGTAGCCAAGAAGGACTGGTGGCGAGAAGTCCGGCGAGTGCAGGGCGGTTGATAACGCAACTGCCCCTCTCTGGAATCCATTCTCCGTCTTTGCAAAAAGACCCGATTGGTATGGCGATTGCTGCTGAGAGCACTTGCAAGACTGGAGAGGAAATTTGTGGAGGTCTGTCTTTGTTCTCTCGACGTAAGCAGAGCTAATGGTGAGGCATTTGAAATCAGGCTCTCATGCACAAACAAGCCACAACACCTGGAAATCAGAATCAGGCTGCCAGCTCACAGCCCAACAGCACGTGCATTCTCCCTTGTTACCCCGCCCGTATCTCTCGTGGCCTTTTAGGATTTCCGCCTTCAGATCCTAACAAGATGGAACCCGCCAGTGTGGCCATAGGCATTACAGGCCTGATCATACAGTTTGTTGAGATCGGGAAATCTGCATACGAGCTTTTTGAAACTGTTCAAGATTTCAGTGGCGAATCTAGGCGCCTTGTTGTTCTGGTAAATGTCGAGAAGCTCCGGTGAGCCTTGGATCCTGCATAGATACATATAAGTGTTTCCGCCTGTACTAATTTTGTTGTCTCCCTAGGTACGACAACTGGGCCAAGACCTGGGCAAACGAAATCGGCCTGTACGGCGACGCAAGCAAATTTGAAGAAAGGCATAAAGGCCAATACATAAGCTTCAAAGTCGCCATCGACATCATTGCGCAGATATGCGACTTGTTGACAAATGTAAACGCTCTGAGAGAAAACTATGGCCTCAACGACAAAGGTAAAAGGTTGGATCCCGACGACGTCAAGTTCGTTTCTCAGAGCGCAATCTTATCCTCCGGAGCTGCCGTGCTATTCACTCCAGCGGAGCAGGAGGAGCGAGCACGAAGCTATCTCAGATTGCAGCAGCGGATCGGAGTAACAGGCCAGATGAAATGGGCAGTCCGCGACAAGGAAAAGTTCGAGAAGCTCATCTCGCACCTCGGAGTGTATAACGAGGCACTGCGCAACATCCTCCCGCCTCTACGCCAAAAGGCCTACGACAGAGGCTTGGTAACTTACCTACCCAATGCTCATGTGGAGAGTGGCGAGGAAGCACTTCGCATTCTAGCCAACGAAACAAAATTCACGATTGGGCAGCAAGATCGTGATCTTGCTGCTGCGGCCAGGATGAAGTATGACAGGTTCCAGTTCGAGAAAGGGAAACTCAACCAACCATCTACACCAACTTCGGACATCGTTCTGCAGCCTGATAGTTTTCACCTCCCTTCTCATGATCCGTCCGACCGTAGCCTCGTGAGATTTGGCAATGAGACTGTCGTCATGGAGCTCAAAGAAATTTGCCATCCCTCTCACGACCGCCGCAAAGAGATCGAGCAACGCATTAAGGACTTGGCAATACTGCTCAAGAGGTCTCCGAAATCACGAAAACTTAGAGCCCTGGACTGTCGAGGACTCTTACCCCTGCAGCACCGCGACCCAGACTCTCTCTTGTACGGCCTGGTGTTTGATCTCCCAGCTCCGATGGCGAGACTCGGGAGCCCGAGGTTGGACGACCTGAGATCACTCCTTCGGGCAAAGACAGATAACAAGACACCGGTTCAGTATTCGCTGGGCGCTCGATTCAAGCTTGCAGAACGTGTTGCCAATTCAATTCTCCAGCTGCATAATGCTGATTGGTTACATCATAACGTCAACTCGCGCAATATTCTATGCCTGTCTACAAACCAATCTCCAAGCATCCAGTATCCGTACCTGTCAGGTTTTGATATGGCCCGTTTTGACGATCCCACTGAAGTATCCGAGGTTGCAACACAAACTGGCGACAACAACTACCGTCACCCAGAGTACCAGCTCCCCTTCACGCAAACCTCCAGGACCAAGTTCAAACGCTCCTACGACCTTTACAGTCTAGGCGTTGTCCTGATTGAGATTGGATTATGGAAGCAGATCGACTCCTTTAGACCTGAAGGTTCACATGCCTTGGCCTTCAAGAGGCATCTGGAGGAAAGAGTTGCGCCCACCCTCAAGTTCTACATGGGTGAGAAGTATACATCGTCAGTTCTTAATTGTCTGGATATATCTAAAATTGCTCCTGATAGCGATGAAGATTGGAGGCTCTCAGATGCTTTTTCTCGAAAGGTAATTTCAGAACTTGAGTCTTGTCAGGCATAGCAAACGCCGACTACGCTGCCTAGCAGCTCAAAATTACTGCGCAGAAATGGAATGAAGCTAATGTCGGTGTGACTTAGCACCACTCTCAAACCCTAATGTACTGCAGCGCTGATTTCCTGCTAGTTATAGGCATGCGGGTCGAGACCCGACTGATGCTCAGTATAAGCTGAAATTTGAAATCCTCCAGGACTATAAGGAAATGAGCTATGTATCTCTCCTCCTAGTACGTAAATTCTCAAGCATTAATCGCGATAGTCCTGTCTTTGCGCTTTGTTCGGCCAAGTGGATGAAGCTTGGGAGGACTCTAGATAACCGGGTAATCGCCAGGATGTGGTTGGCTATTACGTACTCCACTCAGTATCTTATCAACGGTTATTTATCAGCTGCTAAATAGATAAGCTTCACCAACTGATAAATACTCTATTTATTAAGCCTTGCCCTCTCTTACATATAGGTTTCTTTTTACCGCTCTTAATTATAAGATCCAATTAATGAAAATAAACGCAATGCAACGTAAATTTTCAGTTACGCAAAGACAGCGGGTCTTGCAAGCCTGTGACTTCTGTCACTCCAGAGGCCTCAAGTGTCGCCGATCATCTGTAGCCGAGACGATATCCCGGGACGGTCATCGAGCTTGCCTCACATGCATCGATTACGGGGCTGAATGCACCATGACTCGGCCGGTGCGGAAACGTGGTCGGAAGCCAGCGCTGTCAACTGGGAAAAGCAACAACCAGCAGCAGAACGAGAATGAGAGCTGTGACTTCAGGTCTCCCCAGTGCATCCGCCGTCTAATAGATATCTACCGAGATACAATGTACCAGTGCTAGTATGTCATCTCCCCACCCAATTTGCGGAAGCTACTGCTCAACTAATGAAGTTTTCCATTTCTTTCCGAGAATGACCTTGAAAGACGGTGGGCAGACAGCATACCCAGTACTAGTCAGACAGCGTACCTGCTTCTGATGGCACTATGCGCGCTCAGCGCCCAGAGCCTCACCCTCAAAGCGGTATTCGATAGCACATTGCTAGGTGATGTTGTCTCCCATGACGCCAGCATCTATTTCGACGAGGCTGTCTCCCATATTCCAGCGCGAATTCCGGATACACCCGATCTTGATTACCTACGATCATTCGGCCTCTTAGCTGTGTACTCGCTCCGAAGCGGTAACAAGAGTGACCTTCACAGATACCTCGGATTATGCCATGCCTGGATCGCTCAACATGGGTTCAACATGGAGAATAATTGGGACAGCTCAATCTCTCTACTAGAAGTAGATGACCGAAGGCGTCTGTTTTGGTGCGTCTATCGACTCGAGATTCATTCAGCTTGTGTACTTGGGCACATCATCCGTCTCCCAGAGGCACAGGTATCTGTACTTTACCCTCGTATCACACCTGCTATGAGTCGCGATACGCAGGCCTGGACAGCTGGGTGGGATTACATCACCGATCTTTTCCGATTGATGGAGTATGCAATACTTAATCTTCGACAGCGAAAGCCTCACAGGGATGTTGTTGCGGTGTTTTCCGACCGGCCGTCCCCAAAGGCTTTGCTTGATAGTCTCGGTCAGTTAAAAGCCAGCAAGCCTTTCATACTCCGCGTCCTTTCACAATCACATGACGACCTTCAGAGCAACCGATGCAAGTTTATGGCAGTTCAGATAACTTGCACCGAGGCGCTGGTAAATATCATGGGCCTACTTCATTGCCAGGCTCCAGTTGACGAGGTGATCAAAGTAGCAGAAGAATTTCTGAATGAGATCACCGAAGCTTCTCTCATCATGTTCAAAGTTGCTAGCAGTCAGATTGTTCACCAACTTCTTGGTGTTGGTCATATGGTGTATAATGCATTTCTTTATGACGAGAACCAATCCCAGTTTGCTGTAGGGCGGCTCGTTACGTATCTGGAGGACATTGTCAAGAATTTGGAACAGGACATTCCTACGGCGACCGAGGCGAGAGAACAATTGCGAAAGCTGGCAAAATGTATTATATAAACTGACTAAATCAATCCGAAATGAACCGTTCTCGTGCACTATCTCCTTCTCTTCCGATCATGGGCGAGCGATCAAGTAGGTCTATCATGACCCTCGTTCCATCCCTCATTCATGCGAAACGGCCATGCCAGCCATGTACTTCCTGTAGGAAGGTATGGACCATCGTCGAATTCGCTTCCCATAAACGATCATGGCGAGGAAAGTAAGTGTGCACGCAAGTGAAATCATGGCCGCCGTAATGAAGCAGTTCTTCAGCCCCTGGGTTGTCCACCATGGCGTGATAGCATAGCTGAACCCAAAGCCGATCGTGTTGCGAATCAACATGATAGAGACTGTAGTTTCACCCGCGATCTCTTTGAAGCAATCGACGTTGTAGCTGACAGCGATTGCGCCTCCGGCAACACATCCAACTGTAAGCATACCTAGCCCAAACACGAGGCCGACCCAGTGGATATGGTAGTATGCACCAACACCCCATGTGATGAGACCAGCTGATGAAATGATACCTGAGAGAAGTAGAACCCAGAGGCGTTGCTCTGGCTCCCTGATACCCCCATTGCGTCGCGCTAACCACAAGGCGATCCAATCTGCGGCCTTTCCAACCCATAGACAAGCAACAGCTGCTCCAATGATCGGGCCTGCATATACACAACCGACCAGTGCTGCATTCCAATTATATGGATTGCTTGACAGAACGGGACTGGCAGTACCGTTCAAGACATTGTACCAGGCAAGATTGATTCCGTAGAGGAATCCAGCCCATGCAACAGTTGGAAACTGGAAGATCATAAGGACAGGTCGATAGACCATTCGTAGCATGTCCGTGTTACTTGGTCGCCCTGTCACAACCTTGAACCAAGTATACTTTCCCCAACCGGAGTTAATATCCTCGTAGATGATCGATGGAGAAGTTGGTAGAGAGTTTCTTGGTGACCCTTCATATGCTTTTCCGTCAGCTTTGGACGCCCTCAAGTCCTGGTGTTCGGTATCGGTAGGCGTTTGACTTTCGAGTGAGGCTCCGCGGAAGTACATCGTTTCTTCCATAAAGAAGAACATGATAAGGAAGCAGACTGCGCATATGATCGCTCCAAAATGCATAGTCCATCTCCACCCAAAGGCATCGTTGAACCATCCTGCGACGAGAGGTGCAAGGAAGTTGGACCCAAAGAGAATGGCCACGTAGAGACTCATGTAAGTCCCACGATTATGGGCGAAGAAGAGATCGAAAACAGTAACCTCACACAGAGACTCAATTGGAGATACAATGATACCAATCAAGATCCTGTGGGCAAACCATTCCCCAGCAGATGTGGAGTAGGCAGTCCAAACCATTATGGGAATCGTAAGCAACATGGTGGTGAGATAGACGCCACGCCGTCCGTATGTAAGAGCGATCGGCTGCCAAATCAGACACGCCCATCCAAAGAACAGGAACATGACTCCAGTTCCCTGGACAAGATTTGCGGTAGAAATGCCGGTATCTTTTGTGATGTCTGCCAGGACAGAGTATTGAAGAGAGGTTGCTATTCCAGTTCCGAGGACGTAAAGATAAGCCATGCTGACGGCCAACAGCTTTCGACGATGTGACCAATTGAGGGGGTCATTTGGATCGGAGCTTGGGCGAGGAACGAGGACAATGTCTTTGTGCTGAGAGTCGTGGGGCCCTGATGAGTTCATCCCGTTGATGTCAACGAGACGGACAGTGCCAGGAACATCATCATGGTAGGCTGAAGATTCCGTCATCTTGGAGAACAGGGAAACAATTGAGATTTTAGGATACAGAGACATCGACTTGATTATAGCGAGAGTTATGGGTTTATATCTAATATGGAAGTACACATTGGTATTAACAACAAGACAGTTATGGGCAGTGTCTAATACTGCCAGCGAATTAAAGATGCGCGATAAGAGCTTATCAGACTTTCCAGTCAGATAAACTGTCTTATCCTGATAAATGCAATTAACAGCTGTTAAATAATTCATCAGCTGCTAACTGATATAACAACTGGCTTTAATTACATTATTTTACAGCTGTATATTTTAATTAACAGTTGCGATTCCCGCGCACTCTGCATGACTAGGTATCTTAAGACGTATTGCTTCAATACTTAAATAAGCCTTTCTCATCAATGCCCTCACTGTTAAACCTGTAGCTCCCATTATTCTTCGTCAGCTAGAGACAGCTCCTGAAACATCAAATCCCTCCCAACATGGCTATTGACGACCAGAGTACTGTAAGCCAGATTGCCATCTTATAGATCGAGACGTACACAACGGATACTGACTCTGTAGACACTCTCCATCGTGGAGGCCTCAATCGCAACCCTCGCATCAGCACTGTCTCAAGGCCATATCAGCAGCGTTGAACTGACCGCCAAGCACTTGCTGAGAATCGCCAAGTATGATCGCCGAAGCATTCAACTCAACGCCATCCCAGTCATCAACCAAGATGTGTTTGATGCTGCTCATGCATCAGACCAGCGTCGCTCCATGGGCAAGGCGCTGGGTTTACTGGATGGAATTCCCTGCACGATCAAAGATTCTTACAAGATCCGAGGTATGACTGTGGCTGCTGGGTCTCCCGCTTTCAAGGACCTCGTCGCAAATGAAGATGCGTTCACTGTTGCGAAGCTGAGAGACGCTGGCGCTGTGTTCTTGGGTCGTACCAACATGCCCCCAATGGCTGCAGGTGGCATGCAGCGGGGCGTTTATGGTCGTGCTGAGTCGCCTTACAATGAAGCCTATCTCACGGCTGCTTTTGCTTCGGGATCGTCCAATGGATCTGCCACAGCGACCGCAGCAAGTTTTGGTGTCTTTGGTATGGGAGAGGAAACCATCTCGTCTGGCCGTTCACCTGCTTCCAATAATGGTTTGGTGGCATACACTCCGTCCAGGGGACTCATATCGATCAGAGGCAATTGGCCTCTTTTCCCCACCTGCGATACTGTAGTTCCTCACACAAGAACTATGGAAGACATGTTTGCGCTTTTGGATGTCATCGTTGCAGCAGATGACAAGACGAGCTGCGACTTTTGGCGTGAGCAACCTTTCGTCAAGCTCCCCGATGTCGATTCTGTGCGGCCAAAGACCTTCTTTGATCTCTCTGATCCCAATTCTCTCAAGGGCAAAAGGATTGGTGTACCAAAGATGTACATTGGCGGTGTTGACTCCGACCCGGATGCACGCAAGGTTCATACTCGCGAGAGTGTCATCGACCTTTGGAAACAGGCCAGGGGGATACTTGAGGGACTAGGCGCCACTGTCATTGAGACTGACTTTCCACTCGTCACCGAATTTGAGAAACCTCTCAGTGGTGAGAGCAAGTCGGAAACGCCGCCTCATCGCAACGAGATTGATATGTGCCAACTGATGGCCTATTCTTGGGACGACTTCCTGGCAGCAAACCAAGATAACAATGTGGCAAACACCCTTGCGCAAGTCGAGTCCTCGACCATATTCCCTCACCCTCCTGGATGTCTACCAGACAGATACGACGCCAACGATCCTCTTGTTCGACATACGGCTGTTGTTGCCCACATCACCAATGGCCGGGTCCCGACTTACGAGATTCCAAATCTTGGAATGGCACTTCAGAATCTTGAGTTGAAGCGCAAGTCGGCTTTTGAGGACTGGCTTGATGCTCTGGAGTTGGACATGGTAGTGTGGCCATGCAATGCCGACGTGGGCAAAGCTGACGCAGATGTCAACGAAGAGTCTGCAAAGCATGCGTGGCTCAATGGTGTCTTGTATTCTAATGGAAACTGCGCAATTCGCCAGTTTGGTATACCGACAGTCAGTGTGCCAATGGGAGTCATAGCTGATACGAGAATGCCTGTCAATCTCACCTTCGCATCCAAGGCCTATGATGACAAGAACCTGTTTCGGTATGCCTATGCCTTTGAGAGGGGCAGCTTACTTCGTCAGCAGCCATCGAGAACACCACAGTTGGTGTCAGATACTATTGTGCGCGGCCAAAAGAGTGAGGACATCGGGCCATCGCCACCCCAGCTGACTATGGATGCGACAGTGTCAACGGGAAATGGAGAAAGACAATTCACAATGTTCGGTACAGTTGACGAGGACGAACTCTCCGAGTTGCATGTTTATGTTGATGGGGAGGAGCTGGAATACGTCAAGGTTACTAATGGGAAGTGGGAGGCGCAAATGAAGATAAAGGAAGCACAGAGGTCTCGAGCAGAAGAAATCAGCGTTCCTGATTTCAGCAAGTCAATGGTCTTGGCTTTAGTCAAAGGCAAGAAAGGAAGGTCCACTGCTAGCATGATATTTGTTTAGTCGTAGCATACTTATCAGTCATTATTATCCATCTATTCATGTACTGGCCTTGCTCCATCATTTCCATTTAAGTAGATAACATCGAGATCTAGTTACTTGTTTCCCAAAGTTACCAATGTCGGGAAACTAAGAACCTCAACCGCGGCGGGTGCCTTATTCCCTAGTGATCGACACACCTCATCTAATGCTTCACTTCCCATAGCGACGCTGACCTCCCTCGTCATATGTAGAAACCTCCAAGTCCTTTACTCTTGACCGCACGACCCAGCCCTCTCGGGAATCTGCTACAGCCACTGTCTCATCTACCCATGTATACTGAGACCAAGGCTTCTTCTCCATATGCAAAGGCCGTCCATCGTCGCACAAAACCGATGCAGACATCGCGCTGTCTCTGGAGAGTTAGGCGCTCCATGAACGTCATAAATTGGTACGTGAGTTCGATGAAATGGAGGCCAAGAATGTTGGAGACGAAGGAACCGGGGAAGGGGTTGCACAGTGAGAGAATACAGCGATATTGCTTCTTACCACTCTGCCATAGCTCTTTTGATAGCGTGTGGCAAGGCACTGTTTGCGACTCAGTTAGTCCTGCTAAAACTGAAAGGCTGAAAGGGGGATCGTCTTACAGGAGAACATGACATCACCACATAGTGTGCATAATCTGGTCCAGAACAAGTTCCCATCCATGGTTCTGGATATTTTATATTCCTTCAAAACTCTTTCGGCATTCTCTGCTCCAAGCAAATTTTCTACATGTTGACAAAAGGCTTCAGGCCGGACGTCCATGAGGTTGTGCGCAAACAGGTAGCCCTATACCCTGTTAGAGTCATTATAAATAGAAGAAGCCCGATCCACTAACCTCAAACACTGCATCACCCCTGACGATAGCATTTATCCAAGAGCAATCGGATATTATATTGGCATGGTTGAGGTAATTGGGAATGATAGGGAAAGAGCTTTTGTCGGCCAGTGGCGAGAAGGCTGCTTTGTTGATAGACGAGGCTGCCTCGATAATCTTGGCAGTTGGCACAGCTCGAAGCTTCTCGAGGCGCTGAGGATCATCTACACTAATCCCACAGAACTTAAGCAGTGCCTGGTATTCCTCCCCTTTGTCTGCAAGGGGTTTAGGGCTGATTGCAGATGCCGTTCCTGATTGTAGAATGGCTCAATCGAAGAGGGGGACGTTGGAGCTAAGATGGAAGGCGACTGAGGAACTGCCAGCTCTTTCCCCGAATGCGCAGGTAGGTCTCTTCAAAGTTTTCGAGGCCAGAGTTCCAGTGAGTGGTACCTGGAAACAGCCAATGCTGGCTCGTGTTTCCTGGAAGAAGGACCAGAACAATGAAGTTATTTTGACTTTGTCATGGAAGAGTGAGGGTGAAAAGATGCAGGAAGGAAAGCAGCTACCTGTTCATATAATCCTACCTAATAGGCAGAAAGAAGTTATGGAAACATTCAGCAACCAGGAATGGAAGTTGAGCTTGGGTATTAAGCAATGACTCAAGTGGCAGACTAGCAAATATTTTTCATTATTACATAACATTACATTAACATCCGACCAGCGTGTCTGCCTATTCAGTGGACTTCTCTGCTGTATGAGCTCCTTTGCCTTCCTCGACTACTTCAGTAAAGCTTGGGGTGCGTCATCTTCATCCGGAGGCTGGATCCACGACTCGTTCCTTTGAAATTGAGACGGACCTGGTGCACCGTCAAATGTACCTTCAGTTTCGGTCCTTTGAGCTGAGTCCTGTTCACCCAACCACCCTCGCCCGTCACTTGGCATCACGATCTTTAATGGGACTGCACCCAACGCGCTAAAGCGCTCGCCCGCTATTTCACCTATGACCTTCCATGTCAGCCTGTGCGAATGACGAATGTTGTAAGTGGTAAATGTAGGGTTGAGTTTTGGCAAACTGCTCGGTCGATGGAGAGAACCAGGTCGTGATTGTTCAAGACGCAAACCGAGTATTGCTCCAATATCGAGTGGGGGCCCCTCATCTGTACAAGGGATATAGATGTCGTCCTGGATTCTGTTTATGGCACTCTCAACACACAGGTCAATCTCCTCGCGTCTTTCCTTTGTATGGGGATACAAACTTCCTTCGCAAATGACCTCGGTGCTGCTGGCGATTCGCATAGAAACTGATAAAAGTTTGATCTTTTGTGGGACTTGCTTGATGATCTCGCTTGTCCCATTCGAATCCGGGACGACTCGTAACTTGAACGGGATCGGAGTTGGGTTTTCGAGTTGAATGACGGATGGGACGTCAACGAGAAGATTGTAGACAAATTCTGGTACACTAGAAGCGCTGAAAGACTGCTTCACCTTCTGAGAAAATGATAACTTGACATCTTCCATACCTGGGACAAGGCGATAGCTCGAAATGGTCTGTCGACTCCGTGACCCTTTGAGCCCAAAGTCGGCTATGGGAGGGTCAGGGCTGAGGTTGATGATATTGAACGGAAGGACAGCTTCAGTCATATCAATATGACCTTTTCTGGTGACCCTCAAGGTAGCTTTCAAAAAGTACTCGACAAAGCCCTCGGTGTTTCCAAGGGCGCGAAGTGTATAGGTCGATGGTAGAACGTGGTCTGTTGCGCCAAGAGGTACAAAGCTCTCGTCTTGGCCCCCGCCTTGCAAGTATCTCGGGTCTACATGCTTTGGCAGCTTTATCGCGAACGGCCATGTCTGCTCATCGCCGCCGCTTTCAATATGGAGCGGACCTTGGAAGATCTTTTGGGAGCAAGCAGACTCAGGGATGAGATCGAAACGGCCTCGGTAAGTAGTTGTGTTGTTTGCGCGATGGATAACTATCTTGGATTTTGTTCTCCCAGATAGAGAGATGGTGACTGATGAGTCTGGACTCACGACTGGACTTTTTCGGTAAACACAGCCAATAATTGTGTCGCCTGGAGAATATGAGCGTTGATTTCCTTCAAGACGAATGCCCAGTTTTGAGGACATGGAAGGACCTGTCTGAGGCATTTTGTCGGATATGAGGATGACAGCAAATATCGATCAGATGCTGCTTTGTCGTCTCTCATTTTATTCCAGAGTGAGACAACAAGAGTACCTCCTCCTCTCAGTCTAGTGGGGCGCAGTTGGCTGCGCCTTTGCCCGGATTTGGTAGCGACCGAGGCTAAGCAGTATGCCATCCTATAAGAGGTTGTGATCGCACGATGTATTGCAAGCTTGGCCATAAAGAGCTTAGGTAAAGACTTGAGTACAAGCGTCACGGGTAATCGGGGGGCATAAAGTGTATAACTCTATACGAAAATATAGATAAGACATTGAAACAAGCTGTCGGAAGAGTAGTAGTCAGGCACTGATTTATATATAAATAGAGATAGACATAAGGAAATTAAAGCCTTTAGCTAAAAGTCGCAGAAAGTATGTAATCAGTTTTTTTTTTTCTTTAGCGTTATATAAGGGCCAAAGCCTCTTTTAACTCTTCAACCATATTTTATGCAAGCGTTATGCATAATTGAGGTAGCCAAGGTGCAAACGTTATGCTAGCATAAGCGAGCTATGAAAACAACCTACCCTACTTCAACGCAAAAACAAGTCGATATGTTTCCTAACGACAATCAATGCTCGCAGAAATTCCATTCCATCCTCTCGAATCTCGATTCCTCCTCTGCTTTAAACGATGTCCGCTCCTTCATCAGATCCAAGCGCACCCTTTTAGCTTCTTCCAAGTCAATCGGCCAATCCATATAATCAACCACCTTTTCGACCAACTCAGGTGGCATCACACCACGTCCAGAGTCCAATCCTGAGTGGGTTGTCCACCAATGTTTCTGCTGTGGCGGTACGTTGGAAGTGCTGATGATGGGTATCGCTGGGTCGACAAGGAACAACACGAGGATCTTTCTGTGACCAGGTTTGCTGGGATCGGCGAGTCTGAATTGTGAAACATGATGCTGCAAGACATTGGGAAAGAAGATTGCCCTTCCAGCTTTGGTGAGAACAGAGCCAATATCCTGGAAGATGCTCCCTCCCAGAGTAATATCGAAAGTTCGCTCAATTGGATCATGCCTGTTTTGCTCATAGGAGATCTCGGCAGCCAGGTCTTCCTTATCAGCGCAGGTCCGGAAATCCAGAGTGCAATCTGTAATATTCTCGCTGTCATAGTAGTAAAGAGCCGTGCTGACAATGTGCTCATTTAACAGGCCTTCTGTATGCCACGAGCCACCATTGTAGACAGGCTTCTCAGGCGTCAGGTGAATATTAGCAAGCTTGACAATGACCTGAATTTTGCTGCTCCTGTTGAAGAATCCATTTGCTTTCACATTTGAGGGCTGAATCTTAATGTAATCCTTTGCGCTTGGGTCGGCGTCGGGGAGCTTGGCAGAGTGGGTTGATGCAAACCAAGCGTCATCCAGGTTTCTGCGTACCGGATTCGTCTTATAATCCTCTGCCTTCTCTTCACCCAGTTCGTAATAATCTGGCTCACCATCATCTTCCTCAGCGTCTGCCAGTATTTCTTCCCATGACTCGACGTCGTACCTAGGCTCTTCACCCTCACCAAGAGGACGCCTCCATGGAGTGCAGCCGTGGCCGTCCTCGATGTCACAAAGCTCTGGGCAGGGGCACTCATCATATTCGGCCTCAGTTGTTGTGAGGCGCTGCACCGAAAAGGAGTCTTCCCAATCGTAGATGATGTCCCAAGCTGGTAGTGACTTTTCGATGAACCTTTCAATGATGGGATAGAGACGGGCATGTTCTTGTGGATGGAGATTGTTGATGTAACTCGCAATCTTAGCTTTGCCAGTCTCCGGGTCAAGGTCAACATCGCATGGTAACCATTGGAACTTGTTCGACAACACCACGACCTCGTCTTCGCAGAAACCGCCCTCTCCGATGATATGAGTTGTCTGCTCAGACCCCGGTGCGCGCAGTACGACGCCGGTACCACAGGAAGCAAGGGCATCATCGATCCCGATGACTCTGTCATTGAGAACCCTGGAGCGACCATACATCAAAGGCCAAAGTGAAGGGTGCACAAGATCAAGGACTTGTTCTTTGGAGTTGGGATGCCAGTCTTTCAGCTCTGGGGGGACGTCTTCCAACGGCTTCACGCCTTCCCGGAGGGCTTTAGCCAGGTCAGATGTCAGTAAACTGTCTGATTTGATAACAGTGGTTGTATAGTCATAAACAGGCATTAAGCCGGTCTTCTCGTATAGCTCTGCTTTGTTTCGTAGCTCACTGACGCACTGCTCAATATTAGTATTATAGCATCAAGAAAACCAGGGTTCAGCTTTGACTAACTGCATCGGCCATAGCGGAAGTAAAGTCGGCGTGCTTGCGATAAGAAGTCCAGTCCATTTCCAATGCCTCTTTCTTCCACTTGCTGGAGATGGCATCGTCTTTCACTTTAAGCCACCACTCTGGCTTATCAGAGAGCTGATTGATTAGCTTGAGCATGCAAGTCTCGCGGATAAGTAAAGTGGCGGCTCGCCAGCCATTCTCGTAATTATCCTCCATGAACAGCAGAGGGAAGCGGTCCTCTTGATCAGGCATATGACCAAGAGGCAAGCCGAGGCCCGGCTTTCGGATGACAAAGTCGACTCTGTCCTATGACTCTAGATTAAAATGATGGACTCTGAGAGCCAATAGTAATTCCTACCTCGCTATTGCTCTCATTACTGGAGAGGTATTTGGCCCGCTTTAGCATTAGAACTAGCTCTGAGTAAGAGAAGGTGTTGTAGTAGAGATCGTATCTTTTTGTAAGCCAAGACTTTGCCTTGAGTACTCCAGGATTCTTAGAGTCTTTGACCCAGGTATTGAATGTGTCCAGTTGCGATTGACTGAGCTTAGACACCGCCTCGCTCGCAGCTAGGAGCTCTTCTTCGGCAATGGTAAGTGGTGCCGGCTTTGGATCCCAGGTGTGAGTCATGATAGGCTGACAATGATGTTTTCTGAGAGATTGATTGAACAAGAGATTTGGAGATCTTGAGCAGCATATTTATATTCGATGGAGGTCGTAGATCCTGGGCCTTGAAACAGGCAGATGCAAGAGTAAGGAAACAAAATAATTTTCAGTGGCTACCTTTCTCAGCATAACGCCCCTGGGCCCATAAACCTAGTCCTGTTGAGTGAGAAGCGGTAGTGGTCAGTGGGTGCCAGTAAAGAAAATAAGGCAGCTGAGTGCTTAGTGTTGAGTTTAATTGCTTAGCCTGTATCCACTCCTTCACGCTGTGATCCTCTTGGTCTCTGTTACCTATGACTTCTTTGCTTGAAGATTCGGTCAAGACGACTACTTCTCCTGGCGGCATGTTTTATCTCATCAGTTTGTAAGCATTCCATTCCTGAGACTTCGTCGGCAGTACCAAATCCCCAATCGCGAGATTACGCTTGATCCACCTCACATCTTTAGGGCCAAGGTCAATGGGTCCACTTGGTCTCATGACGCATTGACTAGATACTGAACTTAGGTCGTAAATCCCAACCTCATTTGGTAATTGTCGGCGAGACACATGTAAACAAATTGTATGTAGTTCTTAGAGGGAACCGAATGAACATTTTAAGTACCTGCGTTCTAATATTAAGTCTAATTAAAGCTGAGCAAAGTTGTGTTTCCGAATAGGCTAAGAGAATGAATTTCTGGTGTGAACTCGATCAATGTCATAGGGGTTGCCATCATATACTGAAGATGGACCATGGACCGAGGACGTTCGCCTATGGCTTGAAGTGATCACTCCTTCGTCAACGACTGTACGCTCGTCCTCGGTACTATTTTCCTGCTCCTCTGTCTCCCGTTCTCGTTGACTCTGGGCCTCCCTCAAACTTTGCATGAAGGCATCCGATTCAGCGGCATATTTGCACTGAGTCCTGATGCGCGCTCCGTATACGTAGAACAGGTAGGGAAATGGAACGCAGGCCAATGCCAGGAATGCTGGGATGCTTGATGCCCAATGCAGCCCCAAGTTGTCATACATCTGTACTGTAAATAGCGGAAAGGCTGCGCCGAACAAGGAACGTAGAATCGAATTAGCAGCAAGGACTGAAGCTGCAAAGATCGTATATGCATCGACCAGATAATTCATGATGGTTAGAAACATCAGAATTAGACCAAAGCCGAAAGGAGCACCGGCCATGATGCAGACAATCCAATGAATAGATGGGGAATTGGTCCAAGCGAACCAAAACAGCCCCACAGGAATTGCAAATGAGCCAACAATTGCTGGTGGGAGCCGAGCCTCTGGTGGTGCAAAACCGTTGTGCTCTTGATGGAGGCGAACATAGCGCTTGTTGTCAGGGATCGTATAGATCAACGCCACCACCATACCCACAGCTATACCCAAAAATGCTAAACCTTCGATACCTTGACTCCAACCCCGGGTCTTTTCAAAAACGACCGGAAAGGCAGCGAAGAACAAGTAGAGGGTGCCGTAGACAATCGCCATATAGATCGATAACAGGAGAACGATAGGTTCCTTGAAGAGGAGAATCCACGGCCGCAGTAGGGAGGTGCCAATAGCAGTGCGCAGAGAGACCTTCCCTTGTTTCAATTCGATGCTGCTGATATACACTTTGCCAGTCATGCTAGAAAGTTTAGCAGCCCGGCGCCTCAGCAATGTCGGGGCATAGGTTTCAGGGATGAGGATGGTTCCTCCGATCCACATAACCCCAGCGAAGATGGCAAGGAATCCCATCACCCAACGCCAACTAGCATTCTCGCCGAGGAATCCGCCGCAAATAGGGCCCAACACTGGCCCAAGAGATGGTCCAGCCACAAAAAGCGTCATCGCTAGGCCTCGTTGTTCAGGTGCAAACATATCAGCTATGGCTCCGCCAGCATTGGTCAAGGGAGAAGAACCAAAGGAGCCAGCTAGGAATCGGAAGACCAGTAGCGAAGCCCCATTATTAGCTCCAGCACAGGCTGCATTGAAGATGGTAAGGCCAGCATAGGTTCCAATAAACAGTAGCTGGCGGCCAAAGATCTCACTAAGCGGTGCCCATAGCAAAGGCCCGAGAGCGAAACCAAGGACAAATAGAGAGACGCCCAGAGTCGCTACCTCTTGGCTAAGGTGGAACTCTCGTATAATGTCTTTTATGCCTCCTGTATATGCTGATGATACCAGACTAACAGTCAAAGTGGCAAATGAAACGGATAATGTTATGAACCATTTTTTAGAGTCATTCCATAGTTGGGGATTTCTTGGGTCGTTTGGGATCCATTGAACCACAAAAGGGTCTTGTTCGGTGCCGGACCCTTGGTAGTTGTAGGCAAGGACCTCGGGCGTAACGCCGGCCTGATCGATGACAAGGCGCCAGTGTGGGAGAGTTTTCGGCTTCGTGTGTTCCTCGTCGTCGGGTCGAGGCTTCTCGTCGGACTCTGCCATTGCTGCTTCGAGCGTGGACTAGTCGAGTTAGAGAGTTATTGCTGAATTTAGATAAGCTAGCTCGCACCTTCAAATCACAGACCTTTACTCTTTGTTTGGTATAATGAGTGTGCGGCGAGGTATTCGTCAGGTGATGGCTGCGTGGTAGATGAGGGAGAGGAAGTGTGGAGAGAGAAGTACTGTGGAAAGTCAGAAGGGATATAATATGACTATCAATGAAACTCAAAGGCCTACGTATCAGTACTCGAAATTGCGACATCAAATGCAACACGTGGTACATCATTTACTAACAATCGGGCACTGCGGGCACTAGAGAGTCCCCGACTGCCCATGGAGTTGAAGCCCGCGGAAAGTTAACAAGCTTCTCAACCTACGAGTCTGGTTCTGAAGTGGGGCCACTCCTTGATAGATCCCAGGCAAGATCGGGCATCGGTGGTTATTAAGTCCGATCTGTGCACCATTCGTCATCTGCAACCGATCAATCTTACACCCAAAACCTTATTATTCCGCCCGTCTCACCTCTATCGACAAGCATTCACATAGCATACCATGCCACACGGCATATTGCTACGGCAATCATATCGGATAAATGAATTAACCTCTAGACCAACTAAGTCAAATGGGCATTAGACCAATTAGACATTGTCGCATTGCAAACTATCTGCGTCAGGACCCTTAACATCCAGATCTATCAATTCTGCTATTGGTGCAGCTTTCGGATCCGACGGCAAATTACGGAGTAGATGGGTTTTGATGCACCGTTTGATCCGAGATCTGAACAGGATGTTCGGGTAGCCCTTGTTACTACTCTATTAATATAAATGCGTGTCAACCTTATCAACATCACAGTCGCGTTCACTGGCTAATATCTTCGGGATAAATCCGTAGGAGGAGAGGCCGGAGATGACGATGGTGTCTATCACATGCAAACCCAGACTCAGCTCAAGGCAGTCTCATCTCCGCCAGTTGTAGCACATGGGAAATGACAATCCCTAGTAGGTCTCGGGGTGGAGGTGGCATAGTGCTGAAATACACCTCGCATATGGGTAAATCCAATAGAACACGTCAGCGCCGATAAGACATTCACAGACCTCCAAAAAGTACTAATGAACAAGCAAATATCAATACCCTGATCAGCTGTTTCCATTAAGCCGCCGGTGCCCTTAGTCTACGTGCTCATGGTCGCTGCATAGCCGTTTTTATACTACTTTGGATATACATAAACTGGTATCAAATCAGCTTCGAAACATCAACAAGGGAGCTATTGCTAAGAATAGCACCCTGGCCCTCGTTATGGACACATGTTAACCCAAATTGCAACCAACATGTGTTCTCACCCGCCCGGTCGCATTTGCGCCCAACCAAAAGGATTGGAACCACGCCGCTCTTACTTCGATGTCCTGAACAGGTTATTTGTCTTGCTACATTTCATCTATGAAGGCAGCACGGCGATAGGATCCGTTGGCCTTCAGCTTCTTCCGTATCCAACGGACTTGGCGATCAGGAGGAATCACAAAACAGCATCCAGCATAAATGAACATAAATATTTCCGTATCTCACGTCAAACCCAGGTCTATTAATTTCCACAATTTCCCACTACTGTAGCAGCATTCTAGAAGGACTATTGGTTCAAGGCATCTTGTTGGCAGTCTTACCCTGATACATGCCTCGGAGGACCGTAATACAAAACACAACAAATGGTGATTGACTGTCCTATTGAAGTCCGTGACGGCCAGGCTGAGAAGGCAATTACCTACGAGCAATGTAGTGAAGCATTCAACACGGAGTTCGGTGGCTGCAGCTCCGGAAGCGAGCAGAACCACTTTGACTTTTGGTTCAGAATGGATCCAAGCAGGGATGCTTGTCCATAAAGTGTCCGATGTTTAAACCCCAACTCTAGGGTACTCAGCCGTGCCTAATCAATTGATGTTATAGGGATTGTTTTAAGCATTGAAATGATTATTTACAATGAAATACACAGTCATGTTCTAGATACTCGATAATTAGTCCTCGGTGCAACAACCAGCATATGAGCAGGCATGGAGTAGCTGCGACCAGCCCAAGCCCGGATCCCCCCTAAAGTACACCAAACAAAATGAAATATTCTATGACAAATTGAAATCCCAATACGCTCAATCGGCCTCTTTCTCGTCATCAAAATTGGCAAATGAGCTCCTCTTTGCCGCTAGTTCAGCCAACTCTTCCAAGCTCTGCCCACTCATGATATCAAATACAGCAACATCAGAGCCAACCTCCTTCATGAACCAGGCACGTAACTCGACTGCAACAAGCGAATCAACTCCATAACTGTGAAGAGGCTTTGATACGTCAATGTCTCGTTCACTCGAGGATAGAGCTTTGCAGAGCTTCTGAACAATAGCTGCGCTAACAATCTTGGCTGCGTCAGCTAACGATGCCGCCGCTGGGAGTAGCGTGGAGCATGACGTGGCTGAACCTTCGCCGCCACCTTCGCCCTCATGATCTCCTTCGCCTCGGATCTGGTATAAGTGCTTGAATAGAGGATCAGTCATCCAAGCTGGCTCTGGGATACCCTTGATACGAAGAGTAGCTGGGGCCTCAAGACCAACTGCAATTTGAGCAAATGAGGAAGCTTGCAACTCTTGGTTGGCATTAGTAGAATAGTTTCCATTCGGGTCGCATAACATATCGAGCAGGGCCAGGAACTCGTCTTCTCGCATGGCATTGAAACCTTCTTGACGAAGATTGGCCATACTCTCCTGGTTCTCGGCAGCGAACCCGACAGAAAGAATCATCCCCAGATCCACGGCTACACCTGGAAGCCCCAAAGCAACCCGGTGGCGAGCCAAGGAATCTTGGTACGTGTTGCCCACACAGTAATTGGATTGCCCTCGGTTGCCCACCACGCCAGAAGCAGACGAGAGGAGGATGAAGAAATCTAGGTTCTGCGGAAGAAGCTCGTGCAAGTTTCTTGATGCAACCACCTTGGGGCGTACGGCAGTGTAGTAGTCTTCCTGGGACATATTGGAGAATATGCTGTCCTTGAGGACCATGGAGCCTTGGATGCAGCCCTTGATAGGCGGCATTGTTTTGGCGCAATCACTGAGCACTCTTTCAAGAACAGCGCGGTCAGAGACATCGCATTGGGGTGCCGCCGCTGTCACGCCAGCCTCTGCGAGCTCTTTCATGAGTTCCTGAGCGGCAGGTCGCGTGGTTCCAGACCGAGAGAGGAGAATGAGATTCTTGGCTCCACGAGATGCCATCCAACGTGCTGCACTGCGTCCAAGACCACCGAGACCTCCAGAAAGAAGGTATGATGCTTCAGGGTCAAAGTAATAAGTCGGCTTTCGACTGGGTTCGACCTGGAATGCGTCAGTGCTGATACCAGCTAAGAGCTGTTGACATAACTTACCATGACGAGATCGTCATCTTGAGCCTTCAAGACAAGCTTACCCATGTGAGATCCTGACTGCATGATTCTGAATGCCTCTTGGATGTCTGAGTAGCTGTAAACGTGGAGTGGCTGTGGTGGAGTGATGGATCCTTTGGCAAGCAGATCAACAACATCTTGAAGGACACGGGAGAACAGTCGGCCTCTTTCGAGTGATATGAGACCAATGTCGAAGAAGGAAAAGGTAACGCTCTTCTTGAACGGTCCCATTGGGAGACCGGCGTTGGCAAAGATATCGACCTTGCCAATTTCGATGAATCGACCGTACGGTGCAATACAGTCCCAGCTCGCACGTAGGGTCTGCCCGGCTGTGGAATTAAGGATGACATCGACGCCACGTCCATCGGTCAATCTCTTGATACCGTGTACAAAGCTCAAGTCACGACTTGACAGTATATGGTGCAGAGGAATGCCGTAGTGCTCATGCACAAAGTCTCGCTTCTCAATGGAACCCACAGTGACGAACACCTCAGCTCCAGCAGCCTTGGCAAGCTGAATAGCAGCCTGTCCGACACCACCAGCACCCCAGTGGATCAGGATGCTCTCTCCCGGTTGGAGGCGCGCGAGATCATGAAGTCCATAGTATGCAGTGGTGTAAACAACTGGTACTGCTGCGGCGACCGCATAATCGATACTTGACGGAATCTTGGCGAACTGCCATTGAGAGCCCCGTGCAAAGGTCTTGAAAGTTCCCCTGAGGAGACCACAGACACGGTCGCCGACAGAGACGCGATCAATATCTGTTCCGACGCGAGTCACTACGCCAGCGCACTCTTGTCCAAATGCCTCGCCAATGACCTGACCGAGAGCGATCATGACATCAAGAAGATTGAGGCCAGTAGCGTGAACGCGTACCTCAACATCATAAGGTCCGAGTGGCTTCTCATATAGCTCATCATCTTGAAACTGAAGACTATCGAGGAGACCAGGCACAGCGCACTGTAGCGTTAAAGCCCTGTCCTTGCTAGCATCCTGCCACGCCTCTGATCTGGCTGACTCGCCCTTAGTCTTGGCGGCGATGAGATGATTGACTGTGTTGGCCTCGGTGATGCGTGGAATGTAGACAGCGCCGTCTTTCTCGAAGAAAGTGTTCTCATTTCCACCACCTGAACTCAAGATTTGCAAGATGATTGACGCGGCCTTATCCAAGGAATCCAAGTCGTCGACAGATAAGGTGACAAAGTTAAGTCCTGGGTTCTCAGCACGCATGCAACGAGCGAAACCAGTCACCATGTCAGCGCCAGGGTTCTTGGGTGACGGGCCGCCTCCCTGGTTAACCCAGAGTAACGTCTTGGTGGAACTAATGAGCTTCTGGAAAGCCTCATAGTCATCATCGTGAACGTGTTCCAGGAAGTCGGACTTGATGTCCCCCAAGAAGATGCAACGAGTTTGCTGCAGATCCTTGAGATCTACCACAGCATCGTGCAGGTTGACAATATCAGCGCTAGTGCTGAGGCCAGCTGCTTGCTTCTCAAGAACTGCAGCAAGGCTCTCTTGGGTGGTTGAGTTGGATCCCGTACCGCAAGTGATGATCTTGATAGGTGACGAGGAGTAGGAAGTGGCTGGTGCATTCTCTTCACTTCCATCGCCAAGAGCTGTGCAGATGAGGACACTGACCATCTGATGCCTATGATCTGGAAAGTCATAGATGTGCAGATCGATGCCACTGAATCCACTGGCCTTGAGGGACCTGGACCAGTCATTCGGAGCAGCCAGTGGTGTGAATTGACGGAAGTCTTCAACGGAGAGCCACCAGCCTGGTAGCAGCCCAAAGGCAAAGCCGGTCCGTATCATGCCAGTGTTTGTCATCTCATACAAGATGAGTTTACCTCCAGGCTTTAGCAACTTCCTCGCGTTGGATAAGGTCGCCTCAAGGTTCTTGGTAGCATGGATGACATTGGCAGCGCAGATGATATCGTACTGCTCTGCTGGGCCCGAGAACCCTTGTTGCTCTAAATCGTCCTCGATATTGAGGGCGCGGAAACTCATGCGCGCAGCACTATCCTTGAACATTTCTCGAGCGTTCTCGAAGAAGCCAATCGAGATATCTGTAAACGCATAGTGACTGAACCGTGGTGTGCCAGTCTCGCCATTGCCTTGCGTCGTGAGACACTTGAGAATAGGTCTTGTGGCGCCTCCTGTTCCAGCACCAACCTCAAGAACACGAAGCGCTGGGTTCTTATGCGCTAGAGCATCGATGTAAGCCACCATACGGTCATAGCCAATCTCAGCACCCACTCCGGAACGGTAAACGTTCTCGACTAGCTTGTCCTTGAAGAGGAGTTCCAAGGCATCAGACTTGCCAGCGAGGATGTTAGGAAGTTCTCGTCCAACATTGACGACCAGTTTTCCTTCGGCTGAGCCCTCTGTGAGTAGCTTGGTCTCCATTCGGCTGATGTATTCATCATCGGCTGCTCGTTCCCGCCACTCAGGCATGGCATGAGGGATAAGGCCAGCGTCATACTTCTCCAGTTGGTGCTTGATCCAGGCGATATACTTCTTGTGATAGGGAACCGACTTGGCGTCGCGGTTCTCATCATATATCCTGTCCCAGAAGCGTTTGATGTACAAGAAACACATCATCTCCACCTCCTGAATCAACTGTGCCTGCTGGGGTGTAGCACCACATTTTGCATCAGGTTGAAGTGTCTTGTCTGCAGTCTCTTGATCCAGAAGGACTGGATCTACCTTGTAATCAAGGTTGAAGCAAAGTCTTCTTGCAGCGTCAGACGAGGCAGCGCCTTCGCTTCGTGCCACAGTAGTGATGACAAAGTTGTCCACAGTACAAACGGCCTTGCCGGTATCAACATCCATACCAACGATGCGCGCCTCAGCTTGCCTAATGCCAAGGAATTTGCCTGAGCAAGAGACTCGAACAGCATCAAACTTGGATGTTGAGGGATCAGCAGATACCCAGAGGTCGCCAATCTCGGAGGGAACCATGACTTGGTCGATCTCGCGGCCACCTTTTGTCAAACTGACAATGATACTCTGGAGGATACCATCGAGCACAGTGGGATGAATGAGGTGGTCTTGAAGATAGCCTAGAGGCATCAAACTCTCGAGATCTTGCCTCTCGACTGTCGCCACAGCTTCTCCAATATCACCGCAGCGAATGTCGCGGAGGGTTTGGAAAGTAGCACCAAAGTCAAGACCAACGGTCGACAAATGCTCATAGAGCTGTCGGAAAGAGGTCTCAACTTTCGAGGCTTTCTCCACGTTCGCAAGCCTGTTCTTACATGCTTCTTGGAACTCAATATCCTCTCTTCCATCGTCTACGACAGTATAAGGTTGCTCGTACTCAGTGACGACCAGGCCGTGGCAATGCTCACGCCACTCACCGCCCTCATAACTGCTGAGGGAGAACTTCCGTACAGTCCTCGCCACAGTGTCGGGATGATCCCTCGAGGGCTGCATATAAAAGTGCGTCTCGAGGCCATTCTGCGTCGCTGGAACGCGAAGAGCAACATTAAAACGAGCGTCAAGAATGCGGAAGCCCTTGACTACCCGAGTTATGTCTGCCATCTGCCGACTAGCCTCTATGGCCATGACAAGCATTCCAGCGGCGGGATAGATGGTGGCACCGGTGATTCGATGATGCTTCACCCAAGGGTTCTCTGAAAGACGCATGTAGTTCCGCCACACAGCATTAGCTGGGTCCCAATCTGGTACTGGCGCACCAAATAGCTCATGTCGCATAGCAGGACGGAAGCGATACCCTTTACTGATACGACTCTCGTTCCAATAGATGTTGGAATGGTTGAAAGGGTATCCTGGTGCGTTGACAACAAGGGAGCTGTCCTTTGCTATGCTGGCATTAGACATGTCCACCTCGTACCCACGGCACCAAAGCCAGTTGGCGGCGCCCAAAGCAGTGTCAACGGCAGAAGCACCACGACGGAGCACTGACTCGTATCCAATACCGCTAACTTCTGGCGTCAGCTCCATGATCTCACGAATGGGACCACGCAAAGCCGCATGGGGACCAATCTCAAGCACTTGAGTGATCTTTGGAGGCTTGACCGTTGCTTTAGCCGATGATCCAAGCTTCTTGACTGGCGCGCTGGAACTGGCGTTGGAGCACATGAGCGAGAATGCTTTGGAGAATTGGACCGGCGAGATCAGGTTGTCAACCCAGTGATCAGGGTTCTGGAGAGCAGGGACAGAGCTGACTGTTCCACCGAGGGACGAGTAAAAGACTGGGGCAACTTGGCCTGGGGATATGTTGGTTCCAGCCTCGAGGTCACCAATCGCGCTCCTGTATTCATCGGCAATGGTGGCCATCAGAGGCGAATGATAACCGTTATCAACCTTGAGCTTGCGGGCAAATATACCATCAGAGTCTGCAGCAGCCTTGATCTTGTCGATGTATGCTGCACTACCGCTAAGTGTCACATTTCTGGGGCTGTTTATACAGGCCACGACAATGTCTCTACCTGCGGCGCTGCCAACATGTTCCTCAAGATATGCCATGGCATCTGATGAACTCATGGCCACTGAGAGCATGGCTCCGTTGGTATGATCAGGAGACCTGGCCAGCCGAGAGGAGAGGGCACCACGATAGAAGGCTAGCCTCCAAGCCGACTCCTGCGAGATGGCACCTGTGGCATAGGCAGCACCAATCTCTCCCGATGAATGGCCGACCACGGCAGCAGGTTTGATGCCCCAGCTGGCGAGGAGGTCAACAAGAGCAACTTGCAAGGCTGTGCAGATCGGTTGACTCAATGCAGGATCATCGATGCGTGATTTGTCTTGGTTCTGGAGTAATTCACCAACAAGTGACCATGGGCATCCCAGCTCTCGCATATACAAGTCCGCAGCAAAGATGGAGGTACTGAATGTCGGATAAGTAGAGAGCAATTCTCTACCCATGGCGTACCACTGAGCACCTTGTCCCGTAAAGACAAATCCAAGCTTAGGATCAGCAGTGGCTCTGACAGGTGAGGGGCTAGCCTCCAGCTTATCAGCTAAAGTCGCGATGCTGTCGGCGACGATAGAGAACCGCCAAGGGAAGTATGTGCGGTGGTTGATGAGGGTGTAAGAAAGGTCACTCAAGAAGCGCTGTTCTTCCTCGGACCCAGCAACTATTGATTTGCTAGTGGAAGAAATGAACTCCTTGTATGCTTGTGCCATGCGGGCTGCTCCAGCTTCGTCGAAGGTGGAAAAGAAGAATGAGCGACTTGGGGGGGCATGACCTTTGAAGCGCTTGACCAAGATATACTCATCATCACTCGAGCTAGAAGTAGACTGATGACCGTTTGTATGACCATTGATACCGTTGGAATGGCCATTAGTACCATTGGTGCCATTGATGGACTTCAGCCCCTCAGCTGGCGGAAACTCAATGGTTTGGTGTTTACCTTTCAAGCCGTGCTCAAGTAGATAGTGATATGCATCATCGATAATGATGTGGGCATTGCTTCCACCATAACCAAAGGCATTGATCGAAGCTCGCCTGAGTCCTTTGGTGGGCCAGGCTTCAGGCTTAGTAGGGAACTTGAGGTGCCACTCATGAACAGGAATCTTGGGGTTGGGGGTCTGGAAGCCCATGTTGGGAGGGATTATGCCTTTCTCAAGGACCATGATAGCCTTGATAAGACCTGCAATCCCGGCCGAGCCTTCAAGATGACCAATGTTTGTCTTGACTGCGCCGACAACCATTGGCTCTTGCTCGGAACGATACTCTGAGAAAGCGCCGCTGATAGCGCTCGCTTCAATAGGGTCACCCACAGGAGTACCAGTACCGTGAGCCTCAAAGAAGCGTGTCTGCGTCTTGGAAAGACCGGCTGATTGATACGCGGCATTGATCAAGTCAACTTGCGCCTGTCGAGTAGGTTGTGTAATGCCAGGTGAGTTGCCGTCCTGGTTGCTTGAGGAGCCTCGGACGATGGCACGAATACAGTCGCCATCCCGGATAGCATCACTCAACCTCTTCAGCACAACCATTCCAAATCCCTCACCACGTGAGTACCCGTTGGCCCGTTCATCAAAACTGTAACATCTTCCATCGGGAGATAGAAAGCCGAGGGCTGTGAGTGGGATGATGGTATCAGGGTTGTAGAACAGGTTGCAGCCAGCTGCTAATGCCATATCACACTCGCCCAACCGTAGGCTATTGCAAGCGAGGTGACAAGCGTTGAGACTACTGGAACACGCTGTGTCAAGACTTATGCTAGGCCCATGAAGGTCATAGAAATAGCTCAGTCGATTGGCAAGCATGGTAGTTCCAGTACCAGTAGCAAAGTAGCGCTGCTGTATCTCAGTCTCCTTGAACATGATGGCTTCATATTCACGAGTGAAACAACCGATAAAAACACCTGTGTTTGTTCCAAGAACTTTGTTCATTGGACATCCCGCTATGATAGAGTCAGATCCAGATTGTTTATAGTCAAAGCATGAAGGGCTCATACCGTTTTCCAGAGCACGATAGGTATTCTCAAGCAGACCACGCTGCTGAGGATCCATTCCACCCGCTTCAGCAGGTGTAATAGAGAAGAAAGGGGCATCGAAGGCAGCTATTTCACCTTTCAGGAAATGTGCCCTGGTGACATTAAGCTACCATGCTCATTAGCGGTGTCCTCAAAATACACCACAAAGAAAAAGAAATTCTGACCGAACCCGAACGCTCTGGATCAGGGTGATAGAATGACGAGACTTTGAAACGATCGTCTGGAATATCTGTGCAGGCTGAGCGACCAGTTACCAGCATATCCCAGAACCCATCGGCGTCCGTAGCATCGCCGGGGAACTTGAGGTCAAGACCAATAACAGCGATGGGCTCCATAGCTAGACTTGAGATTTAAAACAGAAACAATAACACAGTAATGTTGAATGATTGGGTATACAACAAAGGGGTTGAGATACTTGTAGTTTGTCACATAGCTAATAATAGGCGTTGCAGACTTATTATAGGCTTATTCTTGGACATGATACCAGAGTATCTTCTAGCCCTCTTGCGACCAGCCCCTCATCGTAGCTACATCCAACCTCCCAGTGAGATAGTGTATGTTGGATCAATCTGGTATCCAATTCACCGTGGGGGCAAGCTTTCACTCAATGATTACTGATTATCATGTTCATCTGCAGTGGCGTTGATGAGTTGTCAAAGAGTGAGTGGTATTGAGGTTATCCCCAACGTTGTTATCATGGATTGCATGCACAACAAATAGCCTGATAGCTGTTCTGAAGTTACTCCGTCTCACGCAATTTTGAGAAGTCATCACCAATTTGAGTTGCAATGTCTCCGCGGTTAGTTTCTTGCCTTCTGGTTCGGCCACTATGCAGAAGTATCTGTTATCACACCGTGGCGTGAAGTTATTTGGAGGGGCAGATCTTTCTGAGGTCAAGATAGCCTTGTTGACAAAATCCTAAGTGACAATACAGAAGCCATCACGGTTCCCATCGATGAATATTCGTATCTTGACATTTCCGCCAGGTATTTTAAGCATAGTTTTAGAATTCTGCCGTTCCATATGCAATGCATGCCTTCGAGCCAAAGTCCCATTTGTGGTTTTAGCCTGGACCAGATAAGCAGGTGGTCAGAGTGGTATTGACCAGATACTTGCATCTGGCAAAAGATCCCACCTTTCAAATGAGTAAAGATACAATGGCTGTAGCAGTCGTCAGAAAGATTTGCCAAGAGTATGGCTGCGGGGAAATTGCAACCACGTAATCAGTACACCGTAGGGCCAAAAGAAATCAGCCCACAAATGCTGACCAACATGCATTGCTACGTTGGTTCGTACGCGATATGTGCCATTGCATATATCACGCATATCACATTTCCGTAGCGCTTATCTGTTTGAGTTTTGAGTTGTCGATCACGATGCACTGATGCAGTCAGATAACCTCGCATCTCCACACAAGCCATGCTTATCACCCATTCGTGGGGATATGCTTCCGCATCTCGATGTGACGTTTGCAGTCGACACATGTGACTGAAGGCTCAACTTCGCCCATGACGATCAAAAGGGATTTTCAGAGCTCAAGGATAACGGGTACCTCAACAAGCCCCTCTCTGTACCCAGCGCAAAGTTCACAAACTTCATTTTATGTCCATTCGTGTATATACCAGTGTATCAGAGTGAAACTATCATCATGTCGTTGCCCAAAGCCAAAATTCTCGTTGTTGTCACGGTTGGTGGTTCGACCAATTCAGGTAAGCAAATCACTCTGGTGTTGATAAAGAAAGCAAGATGTTAATTCACAGACAGCACCAATTCTGGAAATATGTTCCATATTGGCAGCTAGAGGCCATACAATTGACTTTGCAACGCTGAGTGGCAGAGAAAAGCTGGTTGACAATTATCCTTTTGTGCAAAAGGTTCACATAGTTGGACCAGCCATCTCTGCTGAAGAAGATGAAAAGCACTATATCCTCTTCTCGCGTTGGAACTGGAACACTGCACAGGGGAAAAGGGATATTGTCAAAGGCAAGATGGCATTTGATGCGTTCTGGCCTTTTACATATCGCGGTCTGAAGGAGGTAATCACTACCACCAAGCCTGATTTCATCTTCTCCGACTTCCATGTCGAAGCGGCTCTGGATGTCTGCAACGAGTTTCGACTCCCTCACGCAGTCATGTGGCCCCAAATGCCGTGGTTGATGATGCCTCAAAAGTACATTCCGGGTCAGCCTGGTATGCAGCAGAGATGCTTGACCAGCGAGCACGCAAGCATTTATGATAGGTTGTTCGAAATGACCTTTTTGCTTCGTTCAGCGCCATTCTTTCTTCATTGGATCTTCTGGACCAAGGCAATGCGCCGAAAAGAGGGAGTTGCGCCTCGGCCAAAACTTTCCAAGCCCGATTATCTTGTGTTTCTGAACAACTTTTATGGCATGGAAACTCCACGAGACACTCCACCTTTGGTTCATCCTGTAGGCCCCATCTTGGCCGACTCATATCCTGCTCTCGATGGAGACATCAAGTCCTTTGTTGAGACGCATCAAAAGATCGCTTTAGTTGCGTTTGGTACACATGTTATTCTCGACGATGCAAAGATCTTCAAAATCATCAACGGTCTCGCTGATGCCATGTCTTCCGGCGTGATCGACGGTGTCGTCTGGGCACTCAGTGCCAGAAGTCGTGGTCGACTTGATACCAGCATTCGAGTCCCATCGTCACACCTGTCTCACTTGACCGTTGATCAACTCTTCAAGAATCAGGATCAATCGTGGCACTTTGCTACTTGGGTACCGCAGCGTGCCATCCTCGAACATGATTCTACAGTCATATTCGTCACACACGCTGGACCTTCATCTGTCAATGAATCCATCTTCCATGGTGTCCCTATGGTTGCAATGGGGATATTTGGTGACCAGATGGTCACCACACTGAGACTTGAACGATCTGGCGTTGCAGTCCGTCTTGACAAAGAAACTTTCGATGCAGCTTCTTTAACAGCAGCCATCAGAGCCGTACTCTTGTTTGAAAAAGACACTTTCCAGAGAAACGTCAAGCGTATGCAGAGAATTGCCATGGTTGGATCGCGGAAGAAGCACTTTGCTGCTAATTTAATTGAGGAGCATCTATATGATTGGGACGGTAGATTTGAGAAATCCCTTCTGGGTCTTGAAGCATCCGCCAATATTAAAAAGGGTACTTCGCAGGCTTCAGATCCAAAAGACGTGTATCCACGAGGCAAAGAGCTGCGTCCAATGCATCTCCAGACACCTGATGTGCGAATGTCGTGGATCAAGCTCAACAACATCGACATAACGCTTTTGTTTTTCATTCTATTGGGTCTCATTGCATGGATCACTCGGGTAGCTGTTAATATGGCACGACTATGATTTATCTCATCTACTTCATCTCTTCTATCAATCTACTTATAACTACTGACCGATAACTGCCTTGGTGACAACCTTCTCTACCGCGCGTGCCATGTCATCCACAATCTCCACAGGTACTCTCGGAATCTCATGCCCAGCTCCATGATCCAGAAGAACTCTTCCCCAAGGATGGCACAATTCAGTCATAGCTTTACTATAGCTAACATCAGGGTCCTTTTTGCCAAAGATATGAGCTGTTGGCACATGGATAACTGGACCTTGCGTATCCTCAAGCCTCAGGAACTTGACCTCGCCTGCAGATAAAGACTTCTCACAGTAGGGGAGTCCTGCACAGAAGAATATGGCGAACTGAAAGGGTGGTGGGTTGGAGTGGCGGGCACGAGCAATGATCATGGCAGCTAGGGATGCACCCTGGGAGAAGCCCAAGACACCGTCAAATGGACCTTCCTCGGCAATGTACTCCCATAGGTCGTCAATGGCTGTCAGGATGCTCTTTGCCGAGTGTGGATGGTAGTATGCAAGGCTTTCATCATCACCAATGAAAGCTTCTATTCCTATGTTGTGTGTAAGAGTCTCGAGTAAGTAAGTAAATAAATAACTCAATGACTTACCAGGAGCAGGCGGCATGGGCTCCCCACCATCAACATATTCGTATTTATGCGATTGTGAGTGGCTGAGTTGATGTCGGAGTGCAGCTGCAATGAAGTCAGTACATGTAATCAACTGAACTGTGTGAAGGAACGGTATGTACATGTCTGCATCTCCAGCACCTAGAGTCTGTATTAGATTATGTCATAGTAAGGTGTTTGTGGCCTTGATGCAACGGTTGCGTACCTTGCTGTTGGTGCCCATTCCGTGAAGGCAAAGTATACGCATGGCGTGGAGGGCGAAGCTGTTGGGAGCTTCAGGTGATGGAGAGTTTGAGTTTACCCAAGAATCAAGAGACTTTGGAAGATGTATAGGGGAAGTGATTAGAGTCCCTGTGATGCGCTGCAACAGATAACCAATTCTAGGATAAGCATTTTCTTGTTGAAGTACTGATGCTACGTGGCATGATCATATATCTCCAAGTCAATTTTCAAGTCAGATATACAGAGCTTAATGTAACAGATAAACGCAGCATGCTTACACAATATTTCCATCAATACAAGATGCATTTGCTTATCAATAGAGTTGCATCTCCCACCGTTGTATTCTGCAAAGCATATGTATATTGTGCTGACAATCTTGTTCCGACCCATGAGAATCTTATCTACCCTCCACCAGCACCAGAATCAGGAAGAAGTTATACATCCTACCGAGCCAGGGGGAACTTTTCGGTCAACTAGGAAATGCACAGAGCCCATGATTGTGTCAAGTCTTCCAAGTCAAGGACTCAAGACGGAGTGAATGAGCAAGGAGAAGATAAAAAGACTCATAATCCCAATCATAAATATATCAAAACTCAATACGTCTGCAGAGATCTTTGAAATTGCATTTGTTATCTTTACGGTTGCATATTGTGACCAGTACTAGATATACACCGAAAAGCTCGTTCAGTACCTCTAGAGTCTAGCGAGACGCAAAGAATAATATCCCAAAAGTCATTATTCAAAACAAGCAAACGTACCAATATGCCGAACCTCGAGAAGGAACTTCACAATGGTAATGGCAGTGGTATCAATGGAAACACAAAGATAGACAAAGGCGGTTGCGTCAACCCCCACAGTCTGGGCATCATCGGTGGTGGATGGTATGGCTGTCACATCGCGGCATCCCTTCGCGCTCTCGGCTTTCGCGTTAAATTGTTTGAACAGCATAAGCGACTGCTACATGAAGCATCTGGCAACAACCAGTTCAGACTGCATATGGGCTTCCATTATGCCCGTCACAGTGGTACACGTCTTCAGTCAAGGGATGGCTTTCTGCGTTTCGTTGAGCATTACCCGGAGCTGAGCCGCATTGTGCCCTGCAACATCTACGCTGTACCCACTCAAGATTCCCTGCTTGATTACAATACCTACAAGGCCATCATGGCCTCAAGCGGGGTAGCATTCACGGAAGGGGCACCTCCGGGTATTCATATCACCAACGTTGACGGCATTATGTGTGTGCCCGAAAGGGTTTTGCTCCTGAGCAAAGCCCGTGCTTACTTCGAGGCAGCCCTCAAAGGAGCCCTTGAGCTTGGGCGAAAGGTTTCGAGCATTCAAGAGGTGGATGATGGCGTCTTGATCAACGGTGAGAGCTTTGACTTTGCGGTGGATGCAACGTGGGGGCATTACATGGACCTGGACCTGCAGGTGATATATGAGGCCACCTTGTTGCTCTATTACGAGGGACCTCCTGAATTTCCGGCTGTGACCTTGGTCGACGGGCCCCTGGCTTCCGTCTACCCCACTGAAGTGCCGGGGTTGTTTACCTTGTCTAGCGTCCCCCACACGCCTCTCGGACAATTCAAGACTGCAGCAGAAGCTCGGGCGGCACGGGACGACGTTAGCCCCGCAACCATATCAGCCAAGCGGGCGCTTATGGAGGAACAGATTATGCACTACCTCCCCACGTTCCTCGAGACCTTCCGTTATATTGGTCCACAGCTTGCCGTCAAGACCAAGCCGCTAGGGGCTTATGATGACCGCAGCTGTCGAGTCTCGCGTCGCGGCCGAGTCTTTTCTGTCATGTCGGGAAAGATTGACACCATCTTTTTCGCCCATGAGCGAATCCTCTCGCTGATTGAAGATGATAGTTGAAGCATTCCTATCTAGGTATATTGCAATTGTGGGATTCTACTTTTGTCTCTTAGATAGGGGAAGGTTTACTCATGCAGCTTCTTATCTTGGGTAAATTTACAAAGGCTAAATATATGCTTAATATTAGTGTCTTGGCTCTTATCGGGCAGCTAATCGGGTTTCATTCTGTGTTTGGATCGATCTACGTACAGGGGAGTTTAGGATTTAGCTTCCCACTAGTGGAAATACAGTAGACAAGACTGCAATGCCGAGAGAAACAACCCCTACCTAGCTCTGCCTACAGACGCAACAGTCCAAATTAGTCAATTGGGGTAAAGACGTGCAGGTCCCCTTGACCGGATTTTGCTTATCATACGTCTCACCGAGTGAGACATTTATGCCGAAATAGCGAATTTGTTGGCGATCCCGACGGGTAGAACAGGAAACTGCACACGCAGAATCACGAGCGAAGTGTCATTGCAGAAATTCAGTACTAGATCCCAATAGCTCACAATTAGGCAAATAAACAACTATAGTAAAGATCTGAATGCCAGTATGTCTATCTTGGACATTGAGAGCGTAGTGTACCGCTCCAATCAAGAGTGTTATACCATCCCCTATCTGCAGATACAGGGTAATTAGGCTCCTTATCTAACCCCCTTGCTGACTACCTCACCCCGCCTGCGCCCCCTGGATTTCACAGGAAACGCACAGACCAAATAGTGGAGGCAACCCGGGAATTAGCAATTTCTGTTTCTTGTTTCCTGAGGCTGAAATCTTTGTTGTTGTCTCTTCTCGTAAAGCTGACCACAAATTCATCCCCCACTCTTTTTCTCCTTTGTTCTGTTTACCTGTCCGTAGTGCTCATACCCACGCAAATCCTGAAACCCTCAACTGCACTCTCTCTTTCCTACGGCAGTTGAGCTTTTGCAACTCACTCTGGTGCATTTCTCTTCCCACCATGTCGGAAACACCAGATTTGCCATTGAAACATCTTCAGGCCTCCCCGCCCGGGACTCCCGTCAAGACAAACAACGAAAGCAACGAGGCGTCTGCTGGCGATGCACGTGGTTTGCCCGATACGGTGACTGAAGCCGAAGCTTCATCCGACAACTACGGCTCCGTCTTAGGCGACAGTAACAGGAATGTTGAGGTCGCAGTTGGTTCGTCAGACAATGCGAGCAAACAAAAGGTGTACCATACTGGATGGAGGCTTCATGCCTTGACCTCAGCGTAGGTACCTTCGCTCAGTTGCCCCTACTTGACAGCTGATTGCCATTGACGTAGCCTCTGCTTGAGCCTATTGCTGTCGACATTGGAAACTACCATTGTAAGCACATCTCTGGTTTCAATAGTTGATGCCCTTCAGGGCTTCAATATGGCCGGTTGGATCGTGACATCCTACTTGGTAACATACACCGGTATGATCTAACTTTATTCTGTGGTATAACGCCGGTATAGAAACTAAGAGATTCAGGTTTCCTCATTATCTATTCCAAGCTCAGTGACATATTTGGCTGCAAACTAATGCTGTTGCTTGCGATCACCATATTCACTGTCTTCTCTATGGCGTGTGGTGCTTCTGACTCTATGGTACCTCTGTATGTCAATTCGGTCTCTTGATACCAACCTCATGCGCGTTCTCATCGTCCATCTTTACTATAGAATCGTCTTCCGCGCCTTTCAGGGGATGGGAGGCTCCGGTATCTACTCTCTGTCGACAATCATGGTACCGCTCATGGTGCCCCCGGAGAAATACGCGACCTACATCTCTATCATGTCGTCGACCTTTATCCTCTCAAGCGTCCTCGGTCCAATCCTTGGAGGAGCAATCACAGATCACACGACATGGCGTTGGGTATTCTACTTCAAGTGAGTCCCATTTTCTTCCAGGCACCCTGAAACGTAGACACTGTAATGACACATTACCTGTAGTGGCCCTGGAGGAGCGCTTGCGGCTGTTCTTCTCGCCTTCTCGGTCCCATTCAACTTTCCGTACGGCGAATCCGATCGATTCTTTCATTCCCTCGCATCGAAACAAATGTGGAAGAGGGTTGACTTTGTGGGTATGGCTGTGTCCTTAGCTGCCTCCATCCTCATCATCTTTGCACTCGAGCAAGGCGGTGTGGCCTACCCATGGGGTAGTGGTGCTATTGTATCAACCTTTGTACTCTCTGGTATCTTGTGGATTGCCTTTGTTTTTTGGGAGCGACTACTTTCCAAGAAGAATGGTGTCCGTGAGCCCATGTTCCCGTGGAGCCTGGTCCACAATAGGTTTGTTATGGGACTACTTTTGTAAGTCTACAGTCAATCAATCCCAAGTTCTCCATCAACTAATTCGGCTTTCGTCCAGGAACGGTTTCTTTACAGGTTTCCCCTTCATGGCTGCTCTCATCAACATCCCACAGAGATTCCAAACGGTCAACATGACTTCAGCTATCAATGCTGGCATTCGCACACTGCCTCTGCTGCTCCTGTCTCCCTTGGCGACTGCTATCAATGGGATATTGGTCTCTAAGCTGGGGGTCCCTCCCCTCTACACACTCTTCCTCGGAGGTTCACTGCAAACAATAGGAGTTGGTCTATATAGCTCCTTAAAATCATCAACCTCTATTGCCTCGGCTCAATATGGCTACGAGGCTATTATGGGCCTCGGGTTCGGGTTCAACCTCAGTACAATCCTGATGATGGTGCCACTCGTCGTCACTGAGAAAGATCTCGGTAAGAACTCCCAATTCTCCTGCCAAACAATTAATGTTTCTTAACTGACATAACCTTAGCTGTCACAATGGGATCTGTGACACAGATCAGAGTGTTGGGAGGCACAATCGGGCTTGCCGTCTGTTCCGCTTTGCTCATTAACCATATAAAGAGAGAAGCTGCCAAGTTCTTGACAGTAGAGCAAGTTGCACAAATACTGCTGTCCTCAGAGAATATTGGGATGCTCTCCCCCGAGACACAATCTCGTACAAGAGTCCTATATGCAGATGCCTATTCGGGGCAGATGAGGGTAATGCTTTACTTCTCCATCGCATCTATTTTGTCACTGGTGCTCCTCATTGAAAGACAGCCAAGGAAAGCTCCTACTAAGGCTGAGAGAGCAGCATAGTATAACATCTGGCCCGTCATAGATTCGAAAGCTGGAAACCAGAAGAATATCTTGTAGATAAATAATTACTTGCTGGAAAGCTCCTGATTTAGATCCACATCAAGGCATAAAAATAAAGATCACATAGTGTCATTTAGTATAATCGTAATTAATTTCTTAATTATTGTCTGCTTAAGAGTAAAGAACTTGAGCTACAAGATAAATGATTGAATTGTGAGTTTGTCTTGATTTGCCTGAACCACACGAGCTTGCTGAGAATGTACAACTCGATCCTCACTCAAACTTGGCAAGCTTTATCAAGCCATCACATGCTGCAGACTCCAACAGACCCTGAAGAAGGGCAAGATCATTGAGGGCTTCCACAGGACTCTGACGGGGGTCTGGGCGTTTCTGCAATATGGCTTGACTAAATGCCTCAAATTCGGCTCTGACACCATTATTGTAAATAAATTCCTTTATCTCATCCATTGACTCCCCAGAATCTGATGTGATAGTGGATTTGACACTGACAGGTGTCCAAACAACAACGCCACGAGTACTGATGATTTCGATCTCCAGAGTGGATTTGTGTTGTACCCCAAAGGAGATGCAAACTGTTCCATGTCGAGAATCAGTGGTGGATACAACAGCGTGAATAGTATCAACAGGATGGAGATGCTTCTCAAGCAAACTGGACAAGGCCATTACCTCCTTAGCTTCTTGCCCAACGGCACCGAGAAGAAGCCTGAGGCTGGCAATAAAGTGAATTCCGCTATCGAGAAGGAATCCACCTCGGAATTCTGGAGCCTTGCGCCCTGTGAAGTATCAGTGTTTGTGTAAAAAGGCTAAGCACAGTACTTTTAACATACATTCCGTCTTGAAGTATTTATTTTCCTTTTTGATTAATCCATAGTAGCCCAGACGGAAGGATGCAAGTTTTCCCCCCATTTCTCGGGTTTTCATCTCAGCATACCTCAAACTCTCATTAAATCGGAAATTCTCAGCAACGGCCCATATCGGAGGGTTGGGCTGAGAATTGTACCATTGGATAAGGTCTATAGAAGTTTCAGTGTCCTGTGCTATCGGCTTCTCACTCAGCACATGCTTTCCGGCCCCCAGAGCTTTGCGGATAAGTTGGGGCTGGGCTAGTATGGTAGCACATGCTGACACTGCGGCTATGTCAGACCTTGCGAGGAGATCGTCGAGTGACCTTCCACTTATGGGAGGGCTATCAAAGTAGATATTAACCCTGTCCCGGGCTTGTTTCGCAAGCGATATTGCCGCTTCCTCAGATCGTGAGTAGACGGCTTTGAGATTGAGGTGTCCAACGGCCTCAATAGCCGGCAAGTGTTCTGTAGCATGTCAGCGCAACATTGACTCAACAGCTCCTCTGCAATGCAACCTCGCCATTGATAACCAGCTCGAAGGGGGATCGACCTACGTTCTCTCGCAAAGATCCCGGCTCCAAGTAGAGCTATGCCAACCATATTGCAACCCATCGTCAGCACAAACGGCAGGTAACAGAAGGATAAGCTCACGGATGAAGAGGATGGGAGGGGGGCAAGATATTATGCTTGGACGGATAGAGCCACGCCTTGAGGGATGGCCCTTCAAGCGAGGTCCTTTTGTTTTAAAAACTTGTTGTCCAGGTACAGGTAAGATACAGGGATCACGGGTCGGGCCATGGGCCGGGCCACGGGCTGTCTCCGCGTCCGGCCGAGTCTCTTCTGATAAGACCGAATGTAACTGTAACCCATTTGCGTCACTATGCATTATCTCATGCATCCAGGTATCTTTATCTTCCGCAATGTTCACACGGATCTTATTCCTCCGAACCTCGAACGTTACACAACTATGTGACAATGTTGGATAAAATGAGTAATGCATTTCAGTATAGCTACTTGAGAGACAAATTTCTTCATCTAGTACTTCTACAGATTAGCAACATTTACAATAAGAATCAGAATCTAAGAGTATGGCTATGTTTCAATGGAAAGCAATCGACGAAAGTCTCTCGCTCAAATGGAAGATTGTTATCACCCTCCTAACAATCTACACTCTCCGTGTCATAGGAGTTCGCATCACTACAGAACGAGCAAGGCGCAAGTTCCGCGAAAAACACGGCTGCGCTCCCGTGACTTGCCAGCTCCCACTGAGGGACCCATTCTTTGGCATTGACTTCATCTTGAAGCTGATGAGGGTGTTCAAAGAAAAGCGACTGTTGGAAACCTTTGCCAACGACTTTTACAAAACAGTTGGTGTCACATTTCTAGTTGAGCGTGGATCTCAGCAGACTATATTTACAATCGACCCGGAGAACATCAAGACAGTTCTTGCTCTCAAGTTCAAGGACTATGGACTTTCTTTTCGGGCTCCATTGTTCAATCCCGTCACGGGCGGTGGCATGTTTGTTTCTGATGGTGAAGAATGGGCACACTCGCGGGCTTTGATGCGTCCAACCTTTGCCCGAGATCAAGTCGCCGACCTTGAATTGACAAATCGACATGTCACAGATCTTATGTCAAAGATACCCATCGACACACCCTTCAACCTGCAGGAACTTCTCTTTGACTTTACTATGGACACTGGTACTGAATTCCTCTTCGGCGAGTCAACAGATACACTTTGCAACCCTACCAAAGCAAGCCAAGAGTTTACCAAAGCCTTTGATTTCACTCTCAAAGACGTGGCTTACCAGGCAAGATTGGGCCCGTTCCGCCGCTTCCAAGGCTCTCGAAGCAAGGCACTTGATGCCTATCAGGTGTGCCGGTCTTATGTCGAGCATTATGTCGATCAAGCCATGGCTCTTCGCCAATCGACTTTGGCGGGAGAAGTACCAAGAGAAAATGAATCCAAAAATCGACATGACAGTCTGCTGAGGCAGCTTGCTAGCTCGGGCGTATCGAAGGAAAAGATACGCGCAGAGTTGTTGAGTGTCTTGATAGCTGCAAGAGACACCACCTCGAATCTGCTGGGTAATCTGTTCTTTATCCTTGCACGCAGACCAGATATATGGACCAAGATTCGAGATGAAGTTAAGCATCTGGACACAAATGAACCAACATATGAGCAGCTTCGTCATCTCACTTATGCCAAGTACTGCATCAACGAATGTCAGTGTTAATTCTCATTCAAGGCCCTCGCTGACGTCTCCTTAGCATTACGTCTCCATCCACCTGTGCCTAGTAATGGGCGCATGGCATATCGGGATACGGTTCTACCTCATGGTGGTGGCCCAAACGGTGATCAACCCATTCATGTTCCAAAAGGCTCCATGGTGAATTACACTGTCTACGCCATGCATCGCCGTAAGGATCTATATGGTCAAGACGCTGAAGAGTTCCGGCCTGAGAGATGGGAGTCCCTTAGACCTTCATGGGTAAGTTCAGCATGTGATGTATGGTTTTGCAAGAGATTGGCACAATACTAATTATAATCAGTTCTTTCTGCCTTTCAATGGGGGCCCACGTATCTGTCTCGGTCAACAATACGCCATTACTGAGTCTCTCTTGGTGATAATGCGCTTTGCTCAAGAGTTCATATCGATTCAATCGATGGACCCAAAGCCTTGGACCGAGGAGATCGCGCTTGGGTGTGGCAATGCCAATGGTGTCCATGTTGCATTCCACAGAGTATAGTAAGAAAGAGTAGTATAGAACAGAAGATAATTATTACTATTAACTTTACCTTTCAGTGTAAAGCTTTAGTTTCACATAGTCTGATATTGAGCCAACTTCCTTACTCTGTGGAATGTTTCATTCTTGGTAGTAAGCTGATATTACAGCATTGAATTTTCCCCCAGAGCGCTTCCTACCAAGAAGTTCATACTTTACGCAGCTAATGGCTGGTAAATGCGTATTGGCGACAATCCCTTCTGATTGGTTCAAGGGTTGAAACAACACGGATGTAAGCGCTGGTGAAATAACCGCATGCGCTGCCTTATATTGTAGGGCAATTACCCCACCCTCTAGCAACAAACTTGCATTGTTCAAGTTCATATCGTCAACAATGAAGGATAGCATTATGCTCGTGCGTGATTTCAAGGGCGAGACAGACCGATCACAAGACCTAGCTGAATCCTCGTCTCCGTATCAGCCTCTGGACCAATCTCGAGATTGCACGCGGCTGTTACGGATCGAAGCAGCTAAGGATGGTGATGCCATCACTGGCCGCTTGTTCGAAATCACATTCGGTGATAGGCCCAAGTTTGACGCGCTCTCATACATGTGGGGAGAAGGTCAAGCTGAGCAGACTATTACCCTCAATGGCGTCAGCTTCAACGTCCGGCGAAACCTTTGGGACGCCTTGCACTACCTCCGGAAACACGCCCCCGACAATAATTACTGGATTGACGCAATATGCATCAACCAGAAACACATTCCCGAACGGAACAGACAGGTTCGCATGATGCACCACATCTACTCCAGAGCTCAGACTGTTGTCGTATGGCTGGGAAAGAGATATGCGGAATACGAAGCAGTTTTGCCTGACTTGCAAAGACTTGGCCACAATTCATCTACCAATATACATTCTAACTCGGAATTGCCAACAAATTCGACCCAAACCAACTCTGCTGAACGCAACTTCGCAGAGAAGTTGTACAACGACAACTATTGGAATCGCGTGTGGATAATCCAGGAAATTGGGCAAGCTCAGAAGATCAAGGTATGCTTTGGAAACTCGGCGGTAGAATGGAAGCTGTTTATACAGTTTATCACCATGCACAACTTTGGATCTAAAGGCCCTATAAGGTTAGACAGGCATCGAGTGGGAAAATATACCGGCTCAAATACCTTGCTTCAGCTACTGGACAACCACAAAGAAGCAGATTGTCAAGACAGAAAAGATAAGGTGTATGGCCTTGTAGGCATGGCTTCAGACGCTCGCGGCTTTTCTATTGATTATGATAAGTCAGTGATTGAGATTTGGACCGACGTGATGGAATTTATGAATCGCCACGGCCTATTTGATAGGGATATTGTTTCCGTCGGACACCTCGTCAAGTTTCTACTCATGGGGGCAGAATGCGAGCCCTTGCAGCAGATCCTAAGGCCCTTCGCACCGGGAGATGGAGGCGACACGATCATCACAGACACGAAGCACGCCAAAGCTTTTGAACTGCAAGGTGCGGTGCTAGGGTCTGTCATATGTGTCGGTCCACGTCCTCTCGAAATCGTTGGAAATCTTGAAGCGGTGGATATGTGGATACAACAAGTTCAAGTCAACTATAGGAATGATCTTGGCAATGCCCACAGAGAGAGCGATACAATGATTCAGACAATCATAGAACTTGATGATATCAGCCTTTCAAAGAAATGCTTTGACTGCAGGAGTATTGTACAGTGGCAGATACATGATAACAGCTTTTTTCCAGAGAGGAGGATCCACGCCCCTATCACATCAAACTGGATCCGAGAATTGCAAGGAAAGTCTCAAGGTCCGGCTGAGAAGGACCCTCCCTCTGGGGTACAGTCTTCTGGCAATAACTCACGTCTGTTTCAAATGTCTGCTCGGAATCAGGCACCCTGGAAACTGGGTCTTTCATCCAGCGATGTTCGCGTTGGGGATCTCATTTGCTGGCTTGAGTGGCCGCGAAGAGCCATTATAGTGCGAGCATATGACGAGAAGTATTGGTGGAAGTTGCAGGTAGTGGGTACAGCAGTCGTCGCTGAGGATTTGAGAAAGCCACGTCTGGACTGTTCACAACGCCTAAATTGGTCTGAGAACAAGACGAAACTTTCCGTTTTCTTGGATGCAAGGACCATTTTTGTTCTTCTGGCTGAAAAATAAATGAGAAGCAAGCTTTCTAATTCATGTATTGATCAATATTATTAAGACATAACTTAAAATAAATGCCGTTTTCATTTAAAGACAAGATCTAATTTACAATTGTTCAGCAGCGCAAGATGAAATGGACTGGTTCCAAGAGCTAAATGACAGCTTTCAGCTTCAGCGCAATGACTAATAAAGTCCTGAAATGCAATATCGCGTGGTATAGGGTGTGCTTTCACAGAAGAGGAAAAGCCGCTAACATCATTTCGTGTCATGTGACTGCATACGCTGTTGATGCACTGATTGGCTCAAAGCTGATTGGCTCCATAATTCGGGACGGATCAACTGTTTTCCCGCCCCCATTTTATCACCATCTCAATCTGCCTCTTGTTCGCATTCACGCAATCACCGAGTCCACACAATGATCCATCATCACAGCCTCACCCTCGACCATCGAGGCCCCTCAAAACCAACACCTTTTCCTCCATGAGAAGCTCTCAATCGATTCGTCTTTTTCTATCATCCACAACCGTCCCATTCCGACACAGCAACCCCTCGAAACGCGTCCAAGAGAAAGTCAGTGAACTCGCGCTGCAGACCGTATAAAATTCCGTATTGTACCCTTCAAACGAGGCGCACGCTCCTCCTTTGCTGGAACGATCGGGGCCTGTGGAGGGGACTGTTTGAAGTCTTGCAGCTTAAGTTCTGGAGCTCGAACAGTTGCCCGGCTTGCGAGAAGCTGATCTTTCTCTTGGTGGATATCTGTTGGTTCCTTGCGGATCGTAAAGGGAACCTGCTCCGGCTTGCAGCTCAGTTCTGGAGACGGAGCGAGTTCCTTGTCAGATAACGCTGATTCTGGGGGTTGGTTGCGTAGGTGAGTACTCTTCTTGGACTGTTGCTAACTGGTAGGATCGGATATGGCGACATTATCGAGTCTCGATGTGAATAGTACAACGCCGGCCGTTGTTGCGTGGCGATGGAACGATACGACGCGTTTTTTAATCGGTCCGGACCCTCAGATCAGAGATATCACCATCACGACTCGCTTCGACAGCCAAGAAACCTTGTTCGACATCAACATTCCCATCAGACTCAAGGGCATCAAGACGGGCACGTTCTTAATCGTCAGAGTCCTTCCGCCGTCTATAGCCTCCTTCGACTTCGTCGAAGCCCCTTCACTTCCCGATGAAGTGCGTGACAAGTTCCATTCGAGTACCCTCCTCCTCGACTTCCGCTTGAACCAGAATCCCAAACTCATCGTCTCTATTGAGGCTGAAGAACCACTGGCTCCCCTAAGGACTCAATCGGGTACTGTCCTCGACGCTCTTCGCGAGCTTGCAAATGTCACCTTGTTTTCTGTCTACATCAGAAACTCAGCGACGTCAAAGGCTCATCTCCAAAAGATCCGACAAGCCGTCAGCGAGGGCCTGTCCCTCTTCATCCAAGATGACTTGACTACCATGTTTCGCGGCACGGGAGGCAAGGTCGTCGCCCTCTCATCTCCTACACAATTACCTCCGCCATCCTACGACGAGACCGAACCCCCACCGCCTCCCGCTCCAATCTATGACCGAAAGCGACCGCGGAAAGATGATCGCGAAGAACGAGACGACGACATCGCGTTGATTTGGGCCAAGCTTGAGATGATTCAGACGCGTCATACTGAAGAGCTATATGCGCTCAGGGACGAGAACAGAGATCTCAAGCAGGAGATTAATGATCTGCGCGAACGATTGATAACGTCTGAGAGGAAGCGTCAAGACTTGGAAGAGGAATTTGGGTCGTTGGCGGGACTGACGAGCGAGAGGGTTAGAGAGCTGGAGGAGCATACGGACGTTACCTTCTCAGAAGTCTGGCAGGATATGGGCGAATTGACAAGCGAGGTTAATGCCATGAAGCTGCGGATTGATGAGGACGAGTTGGTGAATAAAGTCAAGTTCAGAGTTGTTGATCATATCACGGCGAGTCTATCTCGCGATATGCCGCCAGATGACTGATTAAGTAATGAATTAGATAACTGAAGCAGCAGCTAGTAAAGGTTGAAGTATTTCAAGCAGCCTTTAATACTCAACTTATATTGGCCTTAACTCCTGTATACCTGAGTCTGCCTCTAGGAACATCATGCACTTACCCGTGGATCCATTCCGTCAGATCAAATTCACGAGCACCCATTGTGATCTAGTGTCCTTTGTAGTAAGCCTTCCCTCCTTTTAAGATAGCGAATTGCTAGATTGCAATGATATCAAGATATCCTTCGCTTATACACAATGAAACCAAATATTAATTATTTCAGTATAACACTGCACCCTTGGCATCGTGCACAGCCAGAATATCGCGTTGGAGGCTAGTTATGCACTGTATAGCAGAGTATGCAGACATCACGTGCGGGGCGTACTGCAGCATTCAAGTTCAAGGCTGTGAGGCTGAATCGCTCATGCGAAGAACAATGCCAAACAAACGGCATGGTACGCAGTAGGAAACGCCCAACCTCCACAAAATCAAGATAATGCTTCGAAAGCCGTGTCTGCTGTCTTGCATCAGCTGTGCTGCACCCAACGTCATGTCATTGAGCACGTTGTAGAGAAGTACACAAGCACGTGGACTAGGTTATTTAACCAATTCTCCTCCCTGCCAGCCATCCTTATGGCTATTCTGAAGGACCCACGAACAAAAGATATTGTATGGGTTTTGGGCAGTCTTGATGAATGCGATAGACAATCGCTCGAGCAACTCATCGAAGTCGTAGCCGCCTATTTGATTCTCAGTCGACAACTAAAGTGTTCTTTACAGCACATCGCATTAGGATGATAATCGTAAACAATATCTCCATAACATCACCGCTTGCATAGGATTGAATTTGTGTGAATATTTGTTCTTTGCAATGTGCGGTGTACTTGATGCTCAGGCAATGAGCATCTTCGGCACCAGAGGAAGCTGTATGTGCGTCATGAAACCAGGTTTAATTACATTCAGACGATACCACTGCCGAACCGTGTCCGCGGAGCAAGCCACCATCATGCTGTGCGGTCGAAGTGGTCCCGACCCTCTGGACTGGTCCCAATAGCCCCAGATTTAGAACCATTTCTCCAAATTCTCCACCAATGCCCGCTTATAAGATAGTCAACAGGCGTCATCTCCCTTCGCTGGAAGTCAATTGCCACCTTCCAATCAGATGCTCTCCATGACCTTTAACTTTCAAGACCCTCATTTCATTGTACCGTCGGTGTTTCAGTTCAGCCGTGTCAGGAAATGAGACGAACACGAATAAGCTGCCGCGTTTTCTTTATAGCCCCGAACAGTCTCCAGTAATCTTGGACCGCAACGTAGGCCTCAGATAGTGGTCGTCAGATATAGAGCAAAAACAAGGAAAAGAACACCTAAGAAGAAAGATTCCATTGCCACTCTGATCATTTTGGCATTCCGGTCACCACCGAGCTTGTAAATCACACCAGCATCGCCAATTCTCATAAAGCCCATTGCAGCTGAGAGGATGATCACACCAACCATATTGTCAAAGAATTGAAAGGCGAACATTAGTAGGCCCAGGCAAGTGTCTCTCACGGCGAGCAGGTAGATAGGTGCAAGGATGATGCGTTCGTCGTCGAAAGGTGTTCTGTCCAAGGCTTTCTTAACTAAGACTCTCTCGTCTGTTCCTTTCCAGTTGTCTGGATGAAAAGTGTCAAGAAAGGAATAAAATGCGCCTTGTTCCTGGTCCTCGCTTGAAGCATTTATGATACCAAGATGGATATATGCGTTATGCGGATAGAAGAAGAACTTTGCGCCTAATATGATATGGGACAGGCCGATGGTGCTAATAAAATAAGTAGGGATTTCCATAATGAGTAGTTTTTTTCCTTCTTCTTTCTTTTTTTAGCGATAGTAATTAAAGCGGCGGATTTTTTTGGAAAGTGGAGTGTTATCAATTTAAGGGGGAGATCGTTCGTTATATTTAACGTTTTTGTTGAAGGATTGCTGAGCTCTGAAGATGACTGAAGGATCCCTGCGCCACGCTTTCAAGATATTAATAGCCCATTCCACTTTTACTCATTATTGAAACCTGCAGATTCATGCCCCATCCCATACTGATATGCAGCTGTTTAGTCGTTTGCATAGAGAGCAATCTTTTTCTGGCTTAAATCAATTAACTCTAATATAATTAATTCGTTACTTTATTATTGCTAGTTGTCGCGGGCCGGGCATGGTCTCAACGAGCCTCAGGAACAACAGCCCTTAGTAATCAAGCTGGGTGATTTAAAGCAAAACCTATGGGATGGACCCCACACAGAAGATAGAACCAATCAACTCACTACTGCTGCTCATCATGAATGACACGACCTTCAATCCATTTTAAGCACATCCAGTGCAACACCAGGCTTACCCGTAAGCCGCCGTGAGTCAGATCGTAAGACTTAAGCCTAAACTCTCATTGGCTTACGGTACGCGTCGTACCTTTCCTAAGACGTAGCCTGATTGGTGAACCAATGTGGAGTACCGGTAACGTAACCGGAGCACGGAGGGTAATTGATCCATCAACCACTTCGCCAAAGGGATTTTGTTTGTTCTTCAGTGTCACGTTGAAGTTTAAAACCGTAGCAACATCAACCCAACCTTGGTCTCTCATTCCATTGGCCAATCTTCCGTCGAACGATGCTGGACTCCAAGTTGGGGCGATGTATCCGCCTTCTTTATGTAGTGGTCGAGTATCTGGTAGGACTTTGTCTTCTTTGTCGTGCCCTCTCATATCGAATCAAGACCATCCCAACCCTTCAATTAAAGCCTCACTCCAAAATCCAGCAACATACTCTGTAGCCTGAGGAGTGTTAGACTTGTCTATGTCTTTGATATTGTTCAACTTGTGCTTGATCAATGCCGCCAAACCAGAAATAGCAGGGATCGGTCGGTTTTCACTGTGAGTGCTCGTCCCATGTAGTCGTCCATAATGAGGTACCAGAGCTTGTGAGTAGCACTGACCCTTGACGCTCGAGCCATTTCTGCGAATCCCTTTTCGAATCCTGGGTAAACCTCGACCCCACCTTCAGAGATAAAGTGACAGTTGTACTCGAAGAAAATCTCATCAGCTGCAAAGTGCACAATTCTCTGGAAGGAGCCGTTCTTGTATTGCCCACGCTCGAGATGTAAGGGGCTCCCCATCAAGTTCGAGCCGGCTACCACTCCAAAATGTTTTGTCCGCTGGGACGTCGAAGGTATATGCAGAGATCTCTAATGGTTTTGAGTCAGTGTCTGAGGAAGGTGTAATCTTTAATTTAGTCGGGATGTATTCCCACTCCAGTCTTGTCAAGAATCCATCCGTACACCTGGCTGCTTTATCCGCAGCAATCGTGACATACGCGCCAGCATAAACTTGTCGCATAGAAGCAGACTCTCTAGCCCAATCTTCTGGATCATCTTGACAGATACATAAAGAATCGATCCAAAGATACCGAAGACCAAGATGGCGCGTGATTTTGATCGCGGCTTTGTAGGCTTTGTAGGTCTTTGGTAGTTTGTCCACATCCATACTGTTGAGGTGTTCAGAAATGGTCGAATTTGTAGTTCTCACATGTGCTGTGGCATCAGAGCCCCAACAGTAGCTGAGAGCCACGTAAGGACTTGGTTCTTGAGTTTCCAAAAGGCGCACTTTTCCGTGGTCATCAAAAGCTCTGAGATCCAAGACACGTGAGGGAAGGTGGATTTTCGGAGGAATACAGGTATCATGATTCTGATGGCAATCATGGATCCAACTCCTCATTAGTTCTAGAGTATTCTCTGCTCCAGCATCAGGGTTGGCTTTAGCCCCACGAATAGATTCGGTTGGTGATGCGTGCTGGTCTCTCGTCGACAACGCAATGGAATACTTGGACTCTTCAGGTTTAACGCAAAAGCCGAAAGAGCCCACCAGGTAGAGTCTCTACTTATTCTTGCTGTTTGATATGATCGAAAAGCCATCGGCACCATCAAGGCGTCTGACCAGTTTGAAGATCCAATTATCTGGTGAGCCATGGCCATGAAGCTCGAGAGCCACATAATTCGAGTATTGATCATATTTCGCCTTTTAGATGGCCTCTTGAACTATTCTAACATTCTTTAGGACTTTCCTGCAAAGAGGGCATCCTTCTGCTGACTTCGCCAGCGACTCAAGGCTCGAATGATAGGGTAGCCCAATCTCTTCGGGTGGGGTTTTCTCTCTCTTCGCTATGAAGTGAGGCGTGAAGCTAGTTTCTAAAACGGCGCGAGAGCCATTCCAGCCTGGAGGAGGTGGTGGGAGTGACGTTGGAACTTCGAAGGCTGGACTGCAAAAAGAACAAACTGTCATGATTGCGATGTTTGATCTTCATAGGTCACACGAGTGCTGTACCCCTCCTGTGGGTTGTTAGGATCTCATTACTGCCTAAGAGTGTTTGGTCAGCTCGAACTATACTGCAAAGGGTAAGTAATCCTTGACATGGTATCATTCCCAATCAATACCCGGCACTTCTCACAGCCAGCCTAATTACCTTCATGTCTGAAAGAGACGAGACTTTGGCTTATCTTAAACTATTTGTTACTCAACACAGAACGACATAGACTCCAACTTCTCGATTCTCGAGCTGTGTGACCTAACTCGGTCCCACTATTTTGTCCCATTCAAAGTCGTCAAAGATTTCGAAGTCAGGATCAAAGTCATCCTTCCCAAGCCCAGCTTCACACCTTGGCTCTGGCCCTCCATCCGTTTCAACCATGCTGCAGGTAACCCAAGATTTACCCTGAATAATATTTTCTGTTCCCCCCTCAAGTCATCCATCCGTTGATTGCTGAGCCCAGTCACCCTGACGAAACTCAACAGTATCGAACATCTCACCAACCTTGAAGGAATTAAGGGTTTGGAACATATCGAGGCCATCTTCAACGCTCAAAACTGACTCTAGCGCGTGCTTCTTCCTGACAGCAGAGCTCGTGCCATTCAACAGCAATCCTTCGTCCAGTAAGTTCAAGTAAACGACCAACTTTCTCAATTCTGGTAGACCCTCGGCGATGGTTTTCAGCTGATTGCTGGCCCAGCTCCTTTCAAGATCAATGGTTAGGCTGGTCAAACCAGGGGCCCAAGTTCCCAGACTTTGGAGCTGACGGTCAGATATATTCGGCCTAGGCCTAAATCCATACTCCGCGTTTGTCCACTCCAGATGTTTCAATGCGGGTCCATGATGCTTTAATACAGGGTCAAACACGTCTTCTTGGAATGTTCCACTCTCTGTCCACGTCAGATTCTTCAGTGGGCGCAGAGCTAATATGAAGTCACGGGCTGGAGGAGGCGGTGTTGAAGACCACTTGTTCTTCGGTAATGGACCAGGCGTATCCTCCCATTGCTTCAGGTACTCTCTCCAACTTAACCATCGACCCCTGATGGAAAGTGTCTCAAGACCTGTTAAGGCTGCTGGAAGATCAACAAGCAACCCCTTGCCCTTTGGACGACGGTATGAATCCTCGATTGATAGGGTGTGTAACTTGGAGAAGTCCATGGCCCCTAGCCAGAGCTGCATATTATCCATAGATAGCCTTTCAGTTGACATGTGTCGTTGGTCGTACCACCTCTGTGCCCTTCCGAAATCTCGCCATCTAGAATATTCCGTTACGCCAATGGCATATTGGATGTCATATACTATTCGATCAAAGTGCCATCGGCTGCGATAAAACAGGTCTGTTGTCCATCTGATAACAAAGTTTGTTGAATTTGATACGGGCCACGTGCCATCTTCGTTGGCCCAACCTATCTCTGGTCGGATATCTTCCCATTCCGAGGCATCAAATTCGTATGTCTGGATGGATAACTTGTGCAGCGCTGAACGATAACGGTCACTTCCATCGATCTTGAAGGGTAAATTCCAACCGTCGGGATGTTCTGTGCAATCGCCGCCGTTATTGAACAGCTCGAGCTCTGTAATGTTGGTGCATGTTTTCATGGCATTGTGCACAGCTCCATATGTACCGAATGGTTTGGGATTGTCGTATGATGACGGAATATTTGCGTGAATGACTGTTGGGCAAGGATCTTTGGGGGTCCAAGGTTGGCTATCACCCTGAGCAGTAGCAAGGGTTAAGAGCAAAGTGAATACAAGAGGAATGAATAGCGTAAAGCATCTTTTGGACTCCAGGTGAGACATTTTTAATAAAAGCCCTTGAATCAGATGATTTTTGCAGATCAAGATATATTGTTTCATCAGGCATTGCGAGCTTACTTATAGCGGTCAGATTGACACCGTGTCATCTGGTCATGCCAGGGAAGCATTGGCTGCCTGGACACTAGATCCTTCATGCGGAAGCCCACTTTGTTTGCATTCTGTATAAATTAGCAAAGGGGCATATATCATATGAAAGTCGCAGATATGCCCGAGGTCTTTGTTTCGAGCCATACGTTTTAGATATTATTCTGTTTTACCGCTGCCTCACTGAATTTCCGCAATGCATGAAAGGGCACTGAACAAAGCGGACAAGAGGGCGGCAGATCTTGAAGGCGTACTGGAACATTTCCATCTAAACCCTGAAGCAGAGACGGAGACATATCGTAGTCAGTACCTCGACGGAGATCAGTACTGGAAGAGAGATGAAGATGACCAACTCAAATCAATAGATGCTGATGATGGCGATAGTGGAGAGGGTGAAGAGGACGATACTTTTGGAGCCGTGAAGACGGTTGGGGTTGAGAACTGGAAGATTCCTGACAGGGTTCAAAGTAAACTAAATAATTCTTTTCTTAAGGTCTATTAAGACTTTTAACATTAAGAACTTTCTATTCTTACTCTTTAAATATAAATCCTTACTTTTTAATTCTATTAAAATTTCCTTACTACCTTTCGCTCCTATCTGCTAGAGTTGGCTTTATTGCAAGTTCCATACTGATGGATCAGAGTTGTCGCGCCTGTAATGACGCCGACGACCCCGCCGATCCCGCTTCCGCGACAAGATAGGTCCCTGCTGGGACTCGTCGAGCCTTTTGAGCCTGAGTCCGACCAATAGAAAGATACAGACTACAAGAAACTCCTCCACAACAGACATAAAGACGAAGATGAGTATCGATCCGTTGATTAGCACGAAATGTCCCGAATGGACAAATACCAATAAAAACTGGTACAAAAGACGAATGAATATGAGCGGGAGAGCGAGGCAGACGGCTGGTATAAGGATGCGCTCTGTCGCCGGGGTCAGGCGTACGAACGAAATTGATCTAACCAGAACCATGACCAGCAAGCAATACTCTGCTGCATAGCAGAGAACGGCAACATACGACCAGGCAGAGGGAGAGTCACCGGTTGATGGTTTACTCGTAACGCCAATGATTCCAAACACGGCTCCAAGAAGCACAATAAGTTGTGCCAGCCGGAAGTACCTAATCGAGATTACTGGGTTGCTTAGCTGGGCGTTGATGCTGTCGGCCCTATATTGCCAAGAAGACAAACGTTAGCGACTCAAGTAAACGCAAGCATACATCCACGGAGAATACGTACAACCTCGACAATATCCCTAGAGTCGACAGGAGTAAGGAACATAAGCCGATGTGGTTGAGGATTATGACAGCCTCGAGGATACCTTTCGATTTGTTGGTGATGGAGATGAGCTGACACGCAGCTCCTGATATGCGAAAGAGGCAGAGTGTGACCGTGTAATACCATCTGTTTTAGGGTCAGCTCTTACAATGTTTTATACTGCATGGACTTGACACAAACCCTGAACTCTTGCCGAAGCCATGGCGATTGCATATATAGATAGCAAGACAAATTGCCGGGATGTAGCCGGCGAGCTGAACAACAGCGACGATTGACCACGAGTCCAAGCCCATGATGTTGCTCCTATAAGTATGTGTAATAACCTACAACGGATTATCAATAAGTGTGAGACGGGTAAAGAAGTATATCTATGACAGTCAAGACATAGGAAAAGTTTTCTGTGCTATGGCGGCGAATCAAATCATTTATATGTCTGACCACACTTGCTTTCTGTTGCCGTCTCCTTGCTTCGTCTATTCACTTCGGGCAAGTGATGCCTAGTGCTTACTACCAAGGTCTGCAACGACCCTGGGTTCACTCCGTAGATTTAAGATTTTGAGTACTTCCTTGTATTAGCTGGTCTGTGTTGTTCCAATGGTAAGTGACCTTAACACAACAGGCACAGCTACTGTAGGGTACTAGGCCCGTTTGAGTATGCAGTGAGAAGAAATAGCGTCCCCACTTTCTCGGACTTCGGATTTTAGGTGGATCTGTTGTGATTACGTTTACTTGGAGGCAGCCCACTGCAAAGTGCAAATGAGAACGACCTTTTCGACAAATGCAATGCAGGGTCCTGGGCCCAGGTCATTATCGTTCAGCATCTCACGACTATACACAATTAATTCGTGCGCTATCTTTGCTCTCTATGACGTACTGCGGCCGGCCGTCTACTGCTTGCCATGCGTGCAAGAAAAAGCGAGGCAAGGTAAGTTATACCTAACCAACGTGAAATGCTAAAAACAAATCAAGCGTGCGTGACGCCTTAGCTGACTTGAAATCCCTGTCCTTATTTTCATAGTGTGACAGGAAGCATCCCGCGTGTGGCCAGTGCATCAGGAAACACATCCTCTGTCCCGGGTACCGAGATCCAACGGCTATTATTGTAAGGGATCAGACCAGCGAGGTTTTGGACAAGGCGCGTGCCAGATCGGAGAACAGAACGAAGCGTCGAGGGTTGAAACCCCGAGGAACACTAATTGAGGAACTGATCTCACCTGGATCTCGGCAAGCCGCCGTCTCATCTTCTCTGTCCGCCACAACCCCGACTCGTCGTTCCACCAAGGCTGAAGCTATTGCCGGCGGCGCCATATTGACTCTGGGTTCTAGTTTAGCCTTGTCACCACAGGATGCTGGGACTGTATTCTTCCTGTCTATGTACGTGCCAACCACGTCCATGGAGTTCCTATTAGTTATAGCCCATGACTGCCCAACTGAGCTTCTCTCGTCACCCGCGATGCTTGCGCCTGCACTGGCCATGCTCTCCTACGAGCTCATGGAGCCGTCGCTGATGACACTCGCACGCAAAAACTACCTCGCGGCCATCCGGAATATCAACGCAGCCTTGTCATTGCCACGGCAAGCGGCCAACGACAGCACTCTCGCCTCGGTCCTGCTCTTGGCTCTTTTCGAGGCTATTGCTTTCCAACGCTGCGACTCGTTGAACAACTGGACATCCCACGTGGATGGCGCCGTCCAACTCATCAAGCTCCGAGGACCCCGTCAGTTCGAGTCGGCCCTGGGCCGCGCCCTATTTTTTGATGTCAGCAATCATACATACGCATCGTGTGCCCAGCGTCGTGTTCCTGTACCTGCAACCATATCGGAAATGCGGGCACAGTTGGATGACTTTGGCGGCGAAAACTCTCTAGTGGTTGACATTGGCGCGGTTCTGGAGTCCATGTCTCACCTCATCGCGAAGTTGACATCGACAGATGTAGAGCACAGACCGGCTCCCGAGGCTGTCGTGGCTCAGGGATACCGGTTGGTGTCGCAGATAGACTGCCTGCTAGACCAAGCATCTACGCTCTTCCCCTATGAGGTCATACCTACAGCTGAAGCCCCAGACTGTGCATTTAATGGCATGGCTCACAAGTATCCAACCGCTCAATCAGCCCGGTATTGGAACATCCTGCGCATGATGAAGTTCTTTGCTAGCAAATGGATTCACCGGGCCGCCACCGCTCTCGCCGAGTACAATCCGACGCTTGATGACTGCACAGGCTTCACAGCCTCTCTTCGGCAGGCTGATGCCAACCTCCTCAACTTCGCGAAGGCAAACGCTGAGGGACTCGCTATAGACATCCTCGGCAGTGTGCCCTTCTTCCAGAGCTTAGCGCCTCATTCCTATCTGAGCCAGACCCTAGTGCGGTGGCTTATATGGCCCTTATCAGCAGTAGCAGCGTCTCCTTTAGTCCGGGAGCCTGCACGGGCATATGCTCGGACCAAGCTTGAAAGCTTTCGCAAAGACAGCAGACTTCCAGAGGTATCTGAGGCACTCCAGATGCTGGGCAAGGAAGGAGCCTTGGAAAATTGGTAAGTAGGCAGTAACTTGAATCATTGTCAGTTGATGGAAATTAATTTTACTAATACGCGTGTATTCTTGCTGCAGGCTGCACTTATGCCACTTTTCGTAGTAATGTCCCTAAAGTTATAGGAGACATATTGAGTTAGATGCTAGGTTATTAGCAGCATTACTGTTAACTGTATGCTAGTAAAGTGGCTACTTAGTTTAAGGTATTAATAATTAAGAGAGTAAATAAATAGGTAAAACTAGTTAAAGTATATAATAGTTAGGGTTTTTA